>JANIJG010014928.1:0-29809 GCA_024611175.1 Megaceryle torquata | reverse complement strand
GGTCTTTGGAGATGGGTATTTCTTCTTTCTTTCCCCTCCCTGTCAAATTCACTTACAAAAATGATTCTGATCCTTTACACCAGTATGATATTAAGGCAGTTAAGATTAGATAATACTTCTGCAAAACATCCTAGTCTGTTAGGCTCTTTGTAAACCAATTTTTAATTGAAAATTAGAATCCCATTCATTTATTCCCATATCTATTCCAGTGAGCAGATACCAGATAGGCTCCAGAGCCTAGCTGACCCAAGATGCATTCTAAGTAGCTCGATACTCAATGAAAACTGCTGGAAAGAAACAGATATTGTCAAAAGGTAACTGAAACATTCTTCTAGCTATCTACTGATTCAGTAATCTGCAATAAATATAGCTTAGACTGTCAGACAGTGAAGAAATTGAGGCCAGTCAGCCAAATTTTTAAACATATCTTAGTAATGTCATCTACTAATAGAGAACAAATGTTTACATATTCTCCTCCTTACTGCTATTGAAAGAAAATAAAAGCCAACTCAAAAAATCCAGTCTGTAGCACAGTGTGGATTTGTCTTCATGCACACTACAGCTCTCACCTCAGAAGCAGCAGTGCTTTACTGAGATCCAACATTCATACCAAAAGTGATCTTCCTTCACAGCCTGAGGGAGACAGTGCAGTACACTGCTCATTTTTGTTCATTCCTGTGTTTCACTGTCCTATGGCAAAACCCTTGTACCAATGAAGTCATTACAACCTTTATCATTGATTTCAATCTTGCCCTATATTAAGTATCTACTTATAACTAAAAAAAAAGTTTATTTGTGCAAGGACAGAGCCTTCTCAAAGTGCCATCTGAGGATAAAACAATTCCCCAAGGAACTAAGAATCATCACAAATCTCATTACCTTCTTGTACGGGGCACTTTGGGTTTGCTTTCAGTAACATGAATAACAACATGTATTTTAAAAAGAAAACATGTTTGAACATAGCATACATTAAAAAAAACTTTAAGTAATGAAGTCTTAGCAAAGCCAATGGTAATATCAGATAGTGCTACAGGAAAACTCCTAATGAAAAATACAAATCAATCAATCAATCAATCAATCACTGCTCCCAATGTAAAAAGACCAAACTGCCATTTTGCAACGGTTTTTCATCTTAAATAACCTACATCTAACAGTGACTTTACAGTTGACGAAGACTGTGAAGCACCAAAACCCTGCTCTGTGTGACAAGATGAAGGACAAAATGGTGATGCAAAAATAGAAAGATAAATATAACTAAATGTGCCACTTGGAACACAGAAAGCTGAGGCAGGTGTTGTCATAGCTGTCAGCTTTCAGGTTCCTTCTTTCTTCAGATTTTCTGAATCACATCTTGATTCTTCCATAAAAGACATGGAAAAGTACAAGAAGGAGTAGATATGAGATTTTTGGTTTTAAATCTATAATTCCAAGTGTTTTGAAAAGCAGTTTAAAACCGCTGCATATTGGTTTGGGGAAAAAAAAAATCAAGCATCAAACAACAACAAAAAAAACCCCACCAAACAACCCCCCCCAAAAAAACCCCCAAAACCCAGATGTCTTGATTTTCTTTTCTAGAATTCAGAGCTTTGTTTCTGAGAGATTAAGAAAGACAAGAATTTATTGAAAACAAAATATTAGTATTAAAATATTAAAGCCTCAGATAAAACACATAAAAATACAATTAAATATTTTATAGAAAATAATTTAAACCACTTTTCACTTTTAAACAAGTTATCTAGAAGAAATTTTAGCATGAAAACACAGCGTTTGAACTTCTTAATGAAGTCTCAGAGGCAAAAGTATCCCAAGTTGTGTCATTTCTGTAAGGACTGAAATGAGAAAATCCCCACCATTGTGAGATTGTTACAAAAATAGGCAGCACTGGCAAAGGAGAGTCAACTGACTTCAGTAAATGAGGGAAATACTGCCAAGCATAAACCTTGACCTCTAGCAGCGATATTCTTATTTCAAGATTCAGAGGTCTACACACATAACCACCTATTTCTGTCAGAGTCTGCTCCTGCTGCAATCCATCCCTGGGCAGACAGCCAGTGCAAAGTCTCTTCAGCACAGAAGCCCCACTTAAGCCGTGGGTTTAACAGGAATATAAATGAAGGGAGTGGTGGAAAATAACCTGCCCTTACAAGGCAATCACATTCAGGATTCCCAGGCTATAGAGAAAAGGCCTCTGTAAATAACAGTCTTTAATCCTGCCTTTCCACATCATCTTCTTCTCCTTGGAAAAGGAAACCTTGAGCAATTTCAGTGAAAGGAGCAGTCACAATGTGGGAAAGAGAACTTTCAGTGGTTCTGTATTTCCTTAAACAGCCCCTCTATGGTTTTATACCAACAGTAGCCGAGCAGTGGAGCACACTTTTTCGCAATTCTGTACAATGCAAGAGCAGGGGGATGTGTTCTCCTGCAATGTCTCTGCAGATGGTGACGGGCTTTTTTTTATGCCTTCGTCTTTTCCGCTAGCTCATAATCTGCCCGCTAGCTTCCCTGGGGCCAAGGAGAAGAGATGAGCTTTATATAGCTCTCCTCAGGGACTGGGTGAATCACAGAGTAACATCTAATCCCTCTTGCACTCCACAACTGTTTAACATCCCAGCTGAATATCAGGCCACACAAAATAAGTTGCAGTTTTAGATACAAAAATCAGGCAGAAAGATTACAAGCACAGTTAGAGCAGTTATCAGTTTCCACCATAAAACTCAAACTGAAAAATAAACAGAGCAAAGGTAAGAAAAGAAAAGAAAACAACCAGAGACAGTACAGAAACCATCCAGAAAGGCCAAGATACCACATTCCTTATGGCACTTCATTTTTCTGAAGTTTTTGAGAAATTATATTAAAGAGTCATTGAGTGAATCTGTTCCATGATTTGTTATTTTTTTGGCAAGGAGCCATGTTTTTTAAATGCCCGGCCACCATGTTTGGTATCTGAGCCGTATCTCATGCACTGTTTGTCATTTCACACCACTTAGAACAAATCCCAGCTGGCTGGTATCCTAGTCCTGTGGACTGTGAGTCATGGATATTAAATGACCATCATGTGAGCTCCTGCATACTGCTGTGGTTAGTGTATGACACTGTAAGCCCTACAGTATCCGATCACAGTAGTTCATCAACATGAATATACAGTTTGAGCAGGACCACTTTCATAAGAACACAAAATAAATTCCTTGTTTTAGCAAGAAGTCAGCAAGAGGTACGGATGAGTGAAGCTGAAGCAAAAGTACAATGTTTCATGTTTTTCAGGAGACCAGTAAACCACAGAAAATCAGCCGCTGGTCCTGTAATAGCAGAACTGGGGCAAGAATGGAAAAGATACTGTCTGTAGTGAAAGATTTGCAATAAACTTTTAATCTCCTCAAGGCAATCCTGTAGCAGTCTTTTTGTTGAGTAATTATAATCCAGTCCAGTCTCACTGGAAGTATCATACTGGGATAAGGAAGTGAACACAATAATTTAAAAGTCTAGCTGTTACGAACCAGAGTAAATTTTGAGCTTAACTAAAATATCAGTCCCAGTTCAGAGTTTTAAAAGAAGTAATAAGATCTTTTTCACTGACATGATATGGACAGTCCTTGAAGTGGATGATCCAACAGAAGCCCAAATTAGAAGATCTACTGAACAATCTATTTTATGCTAATCAATGTCATGCAGGAAATTTGTACTATAAATCAGATTGGAAAAAGCTTGGGGCAAGGAGGAAATGTTATTTTCAAAGAATAGCATTTCATACCTGGATTCAGTAGTTTTATTCCATCCTAATTATGAGCTGGGTAAGTTCCTGCCATCGGTGATAAAATGAAAATCCATTTTAGACAACATACAGGAAAATCCTGTAGCAGTTAGAAGTGAAAGCCCATTTCCATCTTCATTAGCACGGGTAAGTTACTCAGGCTAGAAATTGTTGTTAACCAGTCTGAACTGTTATACAGTTATCTTCTGCAGGTTACTGTGAAATCTCGTACTGCTGTCAAAGGTTCTTACGAGTCTATAATGTTTCAGTCTTCAGTCACAGCTCCAACAAAATTACTTCTCTAGCAGCCAGTTCCAGATTAGATCTGTTTTTCTGTCTTGCACTTGTTCCTCTTGCTCATAACAGCTACCAGCTTCTTCCTACTATCCAAGAAGTTTCCCCCACCTTTGCTTATGTTTCTACCACATCATAGCGGTGTAGTTAGCCCTCCTTATGTCAGCAGAGCCAGGCATTCATTGCTTGCACTTTCTAACAGTCTTCAAGCACTGAGTCATTTAAAATGTATTCTATTTCCTAAGTTAAGCATCGAAAACTTTGAAGTCTGTTCATGGGTCAAAAGAGACTGTTAAAACTCAATACTGACTTTTTGTATAGCAGTTGAGAGTTTTAAAGAGATAAATATGACTTGAATCAGATGACGAAAATTTATTCAAATTGATCCAGACTTAATCAAAGTCATCATCATAAAGACACCAGCCAGTCACATTAGAGGAAGATTAAAGCTGTTAATGCACTGTATTCAAATTATTGTGAGTGTGAGAGAAAAGTCATACAGTATGTTGGGTAGTATTAATAAAAACAGCATGTTAAAAATGCGACTGTGTCACTGCAGATAGTTCCAATCTTGCTTTTTTTTTTTTTTTTTTAATAGAGGGGCAAATTCTGAAAATGCTGTAGAATTTGAAAGTGTTTAGGAGAATACATCTTCAACTATGAAGAAGATTTCATGGAAAGAAAAGACAAGGGGGAAGCAGGACTATCCATGGACATATGAATGGATATTAGATAAGAGATAAATCAGTCTCATTAACCAATTGAGAAGACAAAAAGGTAATAAAATAAAGCATTAACATGAAAAAATGCATATTAAAAATTGGGGAAATTTTCATAACTATGTGAAGACAGAATAAAGCCAGCTGCAAATGCCAGGAAAAACTATGAAATTATCTTCACTGAGGATATTTAAGACACCAGTCTGTGGGGAGTCACTTCAGCATAATAAAATCAGAGCTTTCAAGATGCAAGGACATGAACTGGGGAATCCACTCACTCCCTTCTAACCCAGACGATCAGAAATGGCTTTGGTTAGATAAATGTTATGTTGTCACAAGTTGTCCCTATTTATTACAACTAAGTTTTCTTGAAATACACAGAACATACCAATGAGGACACTGGCAACGGCCCCATAACCTGAATGTGTCAGCAAGGCCAGACAGATGCATTGGGGTACCTGACTAAAAGTCAGTGCTATTTTTCCAGGTCAAATCTTTCTAAGTTATCCTGCTTTAGTAAAAATATTTAAAAACTGTTTCTTGAAAACATACCGAGATAAATCCTCAAAGGGATTTTTATGAATAAATGTACTTTGTTTCTAGCAAAGTTTTTGCATAAGGGTTGGAAAGCAGTTGTACAGTCGAAGGAAAACAGAAGTCACCACTGATCCCTCAGAGAGAGTGCGGGGCTGTCAGTCTGACTTTGGTGTTTGGAAAAAGAAATGTTTTCTTCTTTTCTTTCCACAACTGTGATAACAATCTGTAAGTCAATGTACAACTAAAGTGTCTCCAGAAATTACACTGTTTCAAGAAATACATTTTAAAATGATTATAATAGTGTACTAAAAAGCCTGAGATTTCCATGCCCACAGGGCAATATAGCACTACATTTGTGATTTGGTGTCACGAGCATGTAGACTTCTTTAGTTTTAAAAATAATCTTCAAGGAAATATTTAACTTTTCTCTCTGGGGTAAACATTACACCCTACCTCAGAAAACTTTACAGAAGGAAGGAAATTGATTTTAAGATGGACATGTTTTGGCTTCCAGTCACCAAAATCAAATCCCCCTCCCCATATCTATTCCAGCTTTAGGTTCATAGCCTTATTGTTCTGAATCAAGATAATAAACCTAGGATGCATTTTATCTTTTTTGTTATATACCCTCTTGTAACATTCCAGAGAGCTATTCTTGTTTTCCAGGATTCTGTAGATACTTAATTACTTTGGGTTTCTAAGGAAATGAGGTTTAGATGATCACACGGTATGTCCACTCTTTTTCCTCCTCTCCTTTGAAACAACTAAGTAATTTTATTCACATTTAGCATATGGATGAAGATGTCAAAAATAAAACATTTCCACAAGTTTTGTGTTTGGACAAAGGAAAAAGAACTGAGGTGGTTCTTCCAAAGGGATCCAGCCACTTTGTGTGTCCATAGATGGCAGCCAGTGGCATGTGTGTATTGGCAGGGCAACCAGGACCTCTCGTGGTTCTACCCCTGCCACACCACAGCTTGCTGCTCACTCAGCCAGTCAGGTAAAACTCCTGTAACAAAGATGGGACATCAGATACGGCCCACAGAAAACCTGTTTCTCTTTTCAGAGGGGTGTGTGGATTCCAGCCTCCAAACATACAGAGCAGCACAAGATCGAACAGATCCTAGCAGCGCCAAAACCACATAAGAGATGAGCCCTCAGGATTACCAAAACAGAGGCAGATATCTGTAATTACCTAATATCCAGCATCACTGGGGTTCTCCAGCAAGCACTCACTCAAACAGGGCACATGCAGGGATATGGCTTCAGATCTCGGTTGCTGTGCCATAATTCATCCTGGCGTGTTCAGTAAGGCACTGTTCAGCTTGGACTGCAAGCTAAAGCAATAGAATACATAGAAACATTCTGCCTAGTGCTGGGAACTTCAGCACAGCTGGAAACCTACCTAATGTACTGGGAACCTGCACTGACACACAATCCAAACTGGCTTTGCTGCCATAGCTGCTACACTTTGTTTAAAGGTAGTTCTGTTATGATCTCTATCTGCTTCAGATGCATCCAAGTCATCATATAAATTAATACATACAAAGAAATTATTTTTACATCTTTCTCATCAGCCATCTAGCTGGAGTGGGGAAGATATTTAAGGAGTCAGGATCTAGAAAGCTTGAAATTAGTTGAGCAAACATGAACTGGAGAGAAGACTTACAGAACAGAATGTCAAAAAGCTTAAAAGTGCTATTGAGCCAATAGTCTAATTATAAAAACATGGTATTTATCTTCAGATTTTCCCTGTTAGACTACAGACCTCTGCAGTTCTGATGATTTGCACACACGGCACAGAAGCACTGTCTGCAGTGTAGGCATCCATGCATAAACCCCTTCAAACTCTATCCACCCTTGAAATTCAGAGGAGCAAAATAGGCACTTTGAGGGCAAGAGCTACATAAGCAATTGCATCAGTCCACTCTATGATGGAATCAACTCCTTTCTAGGAAACTGGAAGCATGTTAATACCATGCAGTGGATCCCGAGCTGGCTCTAGTATCCAGAATGTGGGCACAGCCTCAGTCACATGGCTCAGAGGAGAGGGAGAGCTGAGACTGAGCTGTGTTACAGGGAGCTGAAGTGATAAAGGCTAAGGGTGAGGATCAAATTGCTGCAGGAGTCAAGTGCCAGTGTCTGATTTCAACCAAGAGCCAAAAATTATCTACCTGCACTTAACTCTCTCATAAATTTGTAGCCAGTATGTTTGTTAAGATATTGATTTCTATAAGATGTGGAGTCCATATAACAACACTTCACATGGAAACATGCCTAAAAATCACCAAAGTCGGAGGATGGGAATGAATTTTATCTCTCATTTAGAAGAGCTGTGAAGGAAATCATCCTTAGCTTAACAGAGAGTGATTTGCAGATCAGAAGGAAGAGAAATAATATTTAATTTACATAAGCAGAATGGTCAGGCAAAATCTGGAATGGGTTTTTGAATGAAAGAAAGAATTTATTAAGAACCTCTTAAAAAACTTGCTCTTGAAAGCCTTCGTGCTCCACTAAGGTAGAGACTGTATGAAGGATTGAATTGGATAGCTCTTTCAATAGGAATAGCAAGCTAAATGGGCAAGGTGAAGAAAGAAGGAGAAAAGGTAACCTTTCTGATGTAATTTTTAAGGGATTGAGACTGAGGTTTTTTCCCCTACGTCTTTTAAAAACTATTATAAGTGAATTACCTATATTGCCCATGTAAATGTATGCCTTATGTAATCCTAACCTGATTTGGGATTAGTGAGTTATGATTTCATCTGGATATCATCTGTACATTCCTAACCAACAAATATGGCAAATGCCAAAGCAGGTCCCCAAGACACCTTATAATGAACACTCATTGCCTAACACACATTCCAGAGTATCCAAGAAGCAGCAGAATGGATCACATCAGGAGCTAGTTCAGGTAGATAACATAGGAAGCAGATTAAAATTTCTTCTGCTGGCTGGTGACAACCAGGAAAGCACTCTGACATGCTAGGGAGGCCCAGAAGAGCAACTAAGTCACCAGAGCGTGCTTTCTTCCTCCATGCAGACACACCACTGGAAGCAAGATACCCTGACAAGATGACAGGCCAATCAATGAATCAATCACCTTTGTGGTCCTAAGAAGCTTGGAGGAAAACATACCCTGAGAGGTCCAACTTAACACTGCAGCCTCACTTACCATGTGGGAGAATGTGATAGAGGGTGGACTGAACAGTCAAAATAAGCACTCCAGTTTTATTCTGCAGAATCTAGCCCAGAAAAAAAAGAAAAAGGATTGTCCCTTGTGAAAGCTGTTGATGTATAAACAGGGTCCCGCCACCAGTCTCATCACTGGGATAAGCCATTGGGTTAAGTCATTAGGTTAAGTGCAAAGGCAGAACACTGAACTCAGAGAGATGTTGTACCTGGCAGACCACATACCCCTGAGACCAACTCAGATAAACTAAAGGAAATCCAGCTTGAGATACCCAGCTGAATTTCAATTTGTGTATCAGTATCAATGAAAGGAGATCAAATGCACAGAGAGCAAGAGAGCTTCTGGGGCAGAACTGGATTGTGGTAGAGGGATGAAAACAGCTAGTAATCACCAGAAAGGAGCCCAACCACCATTAAAGTTGTTATGAAAAAAGTAATTCTATTCTGGCTTGTGGCTCTTTTTAGTGGTCTAAAAATATATGTGAGGTGCAAGTGCCCAGATGCTGACAGGGAGCTGCAGAGTGGTATCTGTGAGGAGCAGCTGGGGCTGCCCCATGCCAGACACAGCCAGTTCCAGCCAGCTCCAATGGCCCCATCACAGGAGACACCTGAGCCCCACAGCCAAGGTGGTGGCACCTTGGGGAAAAGGTATTTAAGAAAGGGCAAAACACTGTGCAGGAAGTGAGTAGTGCAAAACAGAAACAAAAGCAAAAGCAAAACCAACCAACCAAAAAACCAACCAAACAAACCAACCAAAACCAAAACAAAACCAACCAACCAACCAACCAAAACAGTGTGAGAAACAGCCCTGTGAGCAGCAAGATCAGAGCAGAAGGAGGAGGATGTCACCCAAGATGCCCAAACAGAGATTCTCCTGTAGCCTCTGGAAAGACCATGATGGAGCAAATGTTCATGCTGCAGCCCATGGATAACACCATGCTGGAGCATGTGGATGTTTCCTGAAGGAACTGCACCCTCTGCAAAGCCCATGTAGAGCAGATTTATCCTGAAGGAATTGCATTCTGTGGGAGGGACCCAGCTGGAGCAGGAAACAACTTGAGGAGGAAAGAGAGCAGAGAGGAACTGTTACTGACTGACCATAACTCCATTTCCTCATCCTTGTGTGCTGCTCAGGGCTGAAGGAGATAGAATAATCAGGAATGAAGGAGTGACATTGAGCCTGGGCAAATGGGGTGGTGAGGGGGAAGGTGTCAGATTTATTTTTATTTTTCGTTTCTCACCAACCAATCCAATTATTTTTGCTCAATTTCCCCAAGACTATTTTGTCCATGATGGTAATTAGTAAGTGATCTCCCTGTCCCTACCTCTACTCATGAGATTTATCATCTTATTTTCTCCTCCTTCCTTGATGAGTAGGCAGAATAAGAGAGGTTGGGTGGACATCTAGCAGCCAGCCAAGGTCAACACACAATAAAATCATATTAATGTTGATTCATAAGACTGGAAGGACTGTCAATAAATCATGAAGAGGAGTACCCGTCCTGTCAATCGTTGTAACTTGCAAAAGCAGGAAATGAGGAATTTGTTTCATCATGAGTTTGTTTCACTATTTTTCACTCAACATTATGAATTTAAGTCTGCCAAGGGAAAAATGTTTCATCCTGTCTCAGGTGTAAGAATTGATCTACAAGCTATGAAGGACATACTGGTGAAATTCAAATGTGTTTCATTCTGGCCAGTTATTTCAGTTTCATATTGAATATCATTTCAGTATTGTATTTTTTTAATACATAAGAACACTGACTTTATTGATAATGTTTCGTTAAGGGAGACTTACTTAAAACACTAAGGAATATGGCAGCTTGTAACTAAATCGTCTAATACACTTCAAATGAAGACAGCATATCAAAGTGTTTCCACATATACAAAAAAAACCATATGAAATCTAGCCTTCTAGAATTTGAATAGGATCTGGACAATTGAAAATATAAGTTGTCATTCATTGCTTTAGATCTTAAAAAGAAACACTAGGAAATATTTTTTATTTGGCTAGCCTATGGAAATCTCCTTGAAATGTGTAGCTGCTACAGAAGAAATGGAAGAAATGGACTGCAGTAAAGCAGCTGTCCTAATGCTAGGGACCAACCCTGTAATATGACTGTATATTAGCCATATGGTATAATAGCCTTTGAATAAAAGAGAGATGTGGGTTGAAGTGTGAAACCAGAAGTCTTGTGAGTCACTTTTGGCCATAAAAGTTGCCCTGCATCAGAATAAAGAAATGGTGCTGAGAATCTTAGCCAGGTGGCCTGTGAAGGCCATTTGTGACCATCTCTAAGTCAACACATTCTGTGCTAACTGCAGTATAGAGGAGGAAACTCTCATGTGAGTTACTAGTAAACTTCTAGAAAAAAAGCTAAACACAGAAGCTCCCTGCAGAATATTTTACTTTGCTTTTGATAGATTTCATGTACTCTCAGAGTCAAGTTGGGTACATTAACCTATGAATGTTTCCAATCCCCTTTCATATTCAACACAGATATTAATGTTTATGGCTTGGGAAAAGAATACACAGAGCTAAGGATGCTTCTTAAGGTGACTCACTCAAGTGGCTTCTTGCATCTAAGTACATACACATTTCAGAGAAAATTTGAGACAGAACTGCATAAAAATGTTTCAGAGGCACAGGAAAACTTTCAGAACTGTTATGTATTCACTGCATTCCCATGAGAAGCAAGACTTTAAAACAGACTAACCCACAAGAGAACATAACAAGCTGTGACACATTTGTACACAGGTGGGCACCAAATACAGTTGGGCTACCAGTAAAATCCCAGTATATGAGTTAGAATCACTTGAGAAGGTACTGTCTGTAAGGCCCTCTGCCAAGCCAAATAACTGCATCTGAAAGCCATTCTTTCCATTCTCTGTGCAAAAGAAGGAGGTACGAAGAAGAATGGGAAGGGAATAAAATGTATTTGCAATGATGAGCTGACAAGTTGTGACAGGGAGAATACTACATAAGTAGTTAAGCATTTCTGATTACTCTGTTAACTTGCTCCTCTGATTTCATGTATGTTTGGCACTGGTTATCTCGGGAATCATGCCATGGCCTCAGGCTTCATAGTTGTAGGCTGGATTTAAGAAGTATGTCTGCTGGACACCATTAGAGGCAATAAATGTCTGCTGGGTTTCTACCAGTGTAGCTGGTTTACTTAAAGGTGTGAATTTACTCAAACACAGTAAAATAAATACTATTTCAGTAACATCAGTCATAAGATTATAACAGTTCTGTGTGGCAGCAGCTGTTCACAATATAAGTACATCCTACCAGATACCTGTACTGACAGTAAGAATGTTGTTTGATTTAGCTGTCCTTGATTTCTTATCTAACAAATTTAACATAGTTTAAAAATACACAAGGCTTAAGAGAAAATAAATAGAACAGACACAGCAAGTAACTACCCCAAGGATCATCACAGGTATTGTAAAAGTAATGACATGAAGCTTACTCAGGGAGGTTAAGCTGACCTGGGAGGACAGGTGCATTCAGAAATATGACAGCTTCCTGCTACCCCTCCACGTCCTGAGTTGTGACTGCTCTGCAGAGCACACTACTTGCAAAGCAGAATAAAATGCATTTCTAACTGTTTGGCTCAAAGCCATGGCTTTACCCAGAGTTAGGAGGCTTTCTAAGATTCTGGACTTAGGGACATCTAATAAGGCTGGGAATGAGGAAAGCAGTTAAATGTCAGAGGATAAAGGAATTGAGGCAGAAAGAGTTAGATGTTTCTCTGGCACATGGTTAAAGTGTCTGGTGGGACACTGGCAAAAGCTCGTGATCTGCATTTTCCTATTGCTGTTGAGAGGAACAGAGCTTTGTTGTACAATTCTGTAAACAAACAAATGACCTCAAGACTAGCCCAAATGTGAACCTATTTTTCATTCAGATGCACCCACTCTCCTGCAAAGCCTCAGTATTCAGTTTGCCATGAAACCAAAAGGGCAATGAGGCTATCATCCCCTGATTCGCATAGTGAAGTAGCCCGGCAACAAGCAATGCAAAACTAAACTACAGATTGACCCATCCATTAATCTGCACTCTTCCTTTTCCCTTTCACAGTGATGAGGAATGGGGAAAACAAAGAGTTGTTCTCACTAGATTTTGGACTAAGCCTTTCCTACTTTAATCACAAGAAAAACTTGGTTAGAATCATCAGGGTTTGTGTTTTCAGATTATGTGGAATATGCTTAAAATTATATTTCTTGATATATGTTATCAGTTCTCGGGCACAGCACAGAAGAATGAAAAATGAAAATAACAATAGTTGACTTAATATTTTGAATTGCAAGGTATAATTCATTAGGAACCTGAAAGAAGCCCAATACTGCTCTGACTTTATTGGAGCTGTGTTCTATTTAACATACACTGGAAAGGGTGGGAAATTCAAGCAGATTAAAAATCTTCTCCTAAATTCTGAAAAAGCTGGCCTGCAGAAGAGATTTACATAGGCAAACACATTTTCTTGATTTACTTTCCACCCAACAGTGTTCTAAGACTGGGGTTAATAGCAGCAAAATAGAGTGATTTGCAATAGAAATACTTACTGGTTCTATGGGATACGTGATAACTACGTAGCGGGTTCTTGCAGAAGCTAGCTGACAAAAAATGCAGTGCTCTGCTATGTTAATCTAATTAGAGCTCTTCCTTGCAGCTTCAGTTGACAGTTTTGAAACCCATAAACTTCTCTAAACATAGACAGCCCTCCGTTTGCTGCAGGTCGAGAGAGGACCCTCTTCTCGCACTCTTCCCTTGAACTGTTTCCATGGAATGTTGTCCATATTCAGAAAAATGTACAGGTTGCCAAACTGTCAACTAAAGCTGTAATGAATGGCTCTAATTACATTCAAGTAGCAGAGAGTATTGCCATTTTAATCAAATCTGAGCCTTGTGAGATATTTGGCAGAAATACAAGAGAAAGCCTGAGGAAAACACTGCCAAAATTTTAGTAACCTTTTATTCTAAATTCTGCCTGTCGGAGAACTGAATACCAACTGCTTAGTAAAGGTTTTTGTTTTGTGGTTTGTTTTTCTTTCTTGTAGCCTATATGGCTTCATCATGAATTATTATCCTGTTCTCTAACAACAAAGCAAAACAAAACCGAAAACACAGCCCCACAACTTCAAGACTAAAAATTATGATCAGCAATTTCACTAATCAGGCAGCTACAGTCACATTGCCAGTCACAGAGGACAGGGAGACCTAATAACATCCTTTCCCTTTGAGAGTTTCTGCCAGCGCTCAGCTTTGTGTTGTGTAAAGCAAGAGATGTACAAGCAAACTGCTTTGTCAGATATCCTGTCAGATGCTGCCCCAGCTCCTTTCCAAATTGCACAGCTTTATGTTCTGCAGCACTTTCTTACCATAATAGTGTAAAAGAGTTATCCTTGCAAGTGTCTGATGATTTTGATATTCCATCCCTTTTTACAAATCAAAACTTTGGAACTAGCCCCAAAATTATGGCATATTATTTCTTTATTTACCACAGATTTAAGACCTTACAGTGAATCAGATTTAAAGTATCAAAATTATTCACTGACAGGGAAGAAAAATATACTAAATTATCCAATCATTCTGTAAGTTTAACAGACAAGAAGAGAAAACTACATCTCCAGATTTTTACAAAATCTCTTAAGAAAGGTAAAGGAAGTCAACAAAGGTATCCGTCCTTCTTCCAGATGAATTTATTTGGTAACATAAGGTTTTCCTTCAAGTTCTGTCTCATGAAAGCACCTCCGCCAAGAGCATTTAAACAACATAAGAGGAAAGATTAATATCTCAGCTATTTCAGGTGCAGCATAATAGACCTCCATTCACCACCACTCTCAATTTTCAGGAGATGGCTTTCATTTATTTCACTAGGCATTATGCTAGTTTTGTCCTGCCAGCTGTCACACAGAAGTCCTGCTGCTTCATGTCCCAGCAGAAGGCCAAATGCCAACCAAGTCTTACTGCTCACTATTGCATTATTGGAGTACTCTTGCTCCAGCTCCAGTCCTGGCAGCAAAGGCTCTTGGAAGAAGTTTTCTTCCAAGGTTCCAAGAAGTTTCCTTATTCATATTTTTTCAATTACATCCTCTGTGTTCACTCAGTATGGTTTTAAATTGTACACAACCTAAAGGAGGGGCAAATCCAGGCCCTTTGCAACCATCTGTCTAATAACTAATTCCGAAGTAGCCTTCACTACATCATCTTCCTGAATAGTGACGGGTTGTAAAGAGGCATGGCTTAACTAAAGACAGCTCTATCCTAGTCTCCCTTAGTGACGAAGTTTAACAGCCCTCAGGAAACAGCCTCTTCATTTCTAATTCTAATTTCTTCACACAGAACAGAGTGATTAGAGTAGCAGCCTAAGCCCTTACATTTTCTTTGCTTTTTGATGTGGTTGTTTCTAAAGAAGCTTTTTTTTTTTTTTTTTACTGAATCATCAAGGTTGGAAAAGACCTTTAAGATCATCAAGTCCAACCATTAATCCTACTCTACCAAGTCCACCACTACACCATATCCCCAAGCACCATATCTATATGGCTTTTAAACACATCCAGGGATGGTGACTTAACCATGTTCCAATGCTTGACAATCCTTTCAGTGAAATCATTTTTCCTAGTGCACAGTTTAAACCTTCCCTGGTGCAGGTTGAGGCCAACCCTTCTTGTTCTGTCACTAGTTACTTGTGAGAAGAGACCAACACCTACCTCTCTACAACATCCTTTCTGGTTGTTGTAGAGAGCAGTAAGGTCTCAAAGCTTCAAAAGCTTTGAAGTATTTTTTTTCACTTAGTAAGGAATTTGGGGAAATTAAGACGGGGGTTTTGGACAAAATATAATCTTGCCGTTATCTTTTTCTGGAAACAACATTTTGAAGCTGCTAGTGAATTACCTTGCTGCCACACTGATGATCAGCATGGGAAAGGACACTGGTGACTTCACTGTTGATGCATCAACAAAATACCAGATTAGTTGATATAAGGAGAAAAAGGTGGGTTTTTTTTTCCTTAATGCTGGTTGTGTTCTCCATTCTTTGAACATATTCTTTAAATACATACATAGGTCTTTCTGGCTTCAGCTAATAACAGATGTTTTAAACATGATGTAAAAGCTCCACACAGAAGGATATTTCTCTCCTATCAATTTCAGTTTGAAGCATGAAATATAATTATCCTTATATCATTATCTTAGCCTGCATAGTTCAAAGAAATAAGACACAATCTGGAAGTGTTCTTGTGCCAAAAAATGTGCTAGCCTTTTCTTCTTCTAGAATCTGAGTAGCAGTTAGGAGGGAGAGGAGAGATTCTTTCTTCTGGGTTAGTAAAAATGCAGTGTTTCCTTTATATGTTCCAACACAAAGCCCAGCATCACAACCACCCTTCCTTCGTGGCTAAAACCATCTTTGTAGCTCTTCGTTGGACTCTTTTTAGTATTTCCCTGTCCCTGGGGAGACCAGAACTGAACAAAATACTCCAGATGTGGTCCCACTAGTGCAGCGTAGAGGGGGAGGAGAATCTCCCTCGACCTGCTGGCCACACTCTTCTTTATACACCCCAGGATACCATTGGCCTTCCTGGCCACAGGGGCACACGCTGCTTTCCAGCGGGTCTGCCCCTAACCTGTACTGGTACATGGTGTTGTTCCTTCCTAGGTGTAGGACCCTACATTTATCTTTGTTAATCTTCGTTAGGTTTGGCTTTTCCCAGCTCTCCAGTCTGTCCAGATCTCGCTGGATGAAAGCACAGTACTCTGGTGTATCAGCCACTCCTCCCAGTTTAGTATCATCAGAAAACTTACTGAAGGTACACTCCATCCCTTCATCCAGGTCACTGATGAAGACATTGAATAACAACCCCAAACTGACCCCTGGGGAACTCCACTACTTAACAGGTTGCCAGCTGGACTCTGCACCACTGATCTCAACCTTCTGAGCTCTATTGTTCATCCATTTCTCAACCCATCTCACTGTCCACTCTTCTAACCCACACTTCCTCAGCTTACCCATGAGGACACAAGAAATGAGATCTGATATACTGGGACAAGTAATGTGACCTGTTCTTCTCCATATACCCTGATACCTTAACATATCTCCCATGTTACTCCAATGCAGAGTACTAATGGAAGCTGAATGAGAAGTAAAACATGTTAGAAGGAGGAGCACCAGAGAAAATAACAGCTATTTTATATAAATCATAGGATTCTAAAAATTTCTTCTTCGAACTCAGTAAAGTAGAATTGGCTATACCATGGTTGGTAACACCATTTGCCTGATGATTGAAAGGTACAATATGGATATTTACACAGGAGTTAATCATCATAAATTGTTCTTAGAGTCAATGAGCAACTAGTCAGTTTGATTAACACAAACTATGGAGTTATTTAACTCTGCCTTAAGCAGATTTTTAAGATAAATCAAGTTAATCCCATGTTAAGTGCTCATTGTTTTCTACTGCCCATGAAGGCAGCATGGACGACAGAGATATAATAAAATGTAAAATATAACAGACAGAACTTCATCTTCACCTTGAGAAGTGAAACCTTATGTCATTGCAACCTTGACAATTGGAACTCACTGCTTTAGACCAGGTAAGAAATGAACTTGCTTCTGTTTGCTTTGTCACTGATGGGACTCAGAAGAACTGGTGTTCTCTATACCAGGCTGTGGAACTTTCACACACTAACCTAATCATTTAATCAACAACATAGGATATTAGACTTCATGTCACCTGATATCAGTCTATTCATTATCATGTAGAGTGTCTGTAATGTCAGTTACCTTCAGCTGTCTTGCGGTCACTGAAGAGAAATGGGAATCTCCAAATGATTGAATTTGAACGATTTGAATTTGTCTTATACACAACTTATTTTAGGATTAGATGACTCACTTTCCAGGGGTGTTTTTTTTGTTTGCATCAACAGTACGGATACTAGATATCCAAAACAAACATGGATGTCTGATTTTGATAAACATAGGGCAGGCTGATTTCACCCACTGCCTCACTATCCCCAAGATTTGTTGTGACCATTGCAGACATGACTCTGCATAGTATTTTTGTAGAATTATAGAATAGTTTTGATTTGAAGGGATCTTTAAAGGTCATCTAGTCCAACTGCCTCTGCAGTGAGCAGGGGCATCTTCAACTAGATCAGGACGCTCATTTTACTTGAAATACTTCATCCCATACTGTATTTAGGTTATGCTCTTATGCTCTCATTTTTTATTCTTTATTTTTTTCTTTTTATCTTTTGCTTTTTCTTTTTTTGTCATTATTATGACAACAGAATTTAGTAATAGAAAAGGCACCCCTGGTTACCCATGAGCTTACTTGCCCAGAGACAGCAAGAATTACATACTGAAGCTTAGTTAAATTTCTGACTTGTCGAGATACAACAAAGATAAGAACTTTACTACAGGGAACATAATTTCTTGCACAAAAAAATATTCTAAAAATGACCCTAATCACATTTGTGTATTTTTTATCTTTGAAGGAAGGAAGAGTATTGTTTTGAATGTAGATAAAATCCTGGCAAAGTGTAAGAAGTGGATTAGTGTCCTGGTTTCAGCTCAGTCAATTTTCTTCTTAGTAGCTGGTGCAGTGCTGTGGTTTGGATTTAGTGTGATCTCACTAGTGTTGATATCACACTGATGTTTTAGTTGTTGCTAGGTAGTGCTTATCCCAAGTTAAGGATTTTTCAGTTTCCCATGCTCTGCCAGCAAGCAGGTGCACAAGGAGCTGGGATGGAGCAAGGCCAGGACAGCTGACCCGAGCTAGCCAAAGGGATATTTCATACCATAGGATGTCATGTCCTCTATATAAACTTTGGAGAACTGGCCAGGAGGGGTAGATCGCTGCTGGGGCATCAGCAGCACATGGGTGAGCAATTGCATTGTGCATCACTTGTCTTTTCTTGGGTTTTATTTCTCTCTCTCTTTTTTCCTATATTCATTTATATTATATTATTATATTTATTCATTCTTACCTCAACCCAAGAGTTGTACTTTTTTTTTTCTGATTCTTCTCCCCATCCCACTGCAGGGGTAGGAGTGAGCAAGTGAGCAGCTGTGTGGTGCTTAGTTGCCAGCTGGGGTTTAACCATGACAATTAGTAAACCTTCTTTTCCTCAGTTATGAAGATTTTCTGCACTCTCCACCCAAGACATCTTAAGGAGATGAATAGCTCCTCGGGGGACAGTGACAGGAAGGAAGGAAGGAAGAGAAGAAGCAAAAAGCTTATGTATACATTTTACAGTAGAGTATAATGCAAAGATCCAAATACCACAGAAGATTATTTACTTCATCAGGCTCCTGCTTTCCCACTGTTTTACTGCTACAGGATCTGAACTGATGTATCTTAAAAGACATCACACAGTGTGGTGATACCAGCCCACTTCATTGCATAGTGTACACATACCTTATGACAGCTCCAATTAGGACTGCTATGGTGCCTGGACAAAACGATGAGTCCATGGTGAAGCAATCCAAGTCCAGAGCATGACAGTGGAGATTTAGGGATCCAAAGGATTTGCTGAAAGGGTTGATAGCAAAGATATATTTCTCACTATGCTTCTCAGAAGTCTTTAGAAATGACTGCTATCAGTGTCAAAACCCAAGAAGGCATGAATGATGCTCCATGTGAGGTAATTTTTAAACTGAAGGTGGAAATGGAAAATGGGCAATATGCCACCATTCTCAGCTCAGTGATAGTTTTTGATCTGGTTGTTTTTTGTTGGTTGCATTTGGTTTTACCAAAGTTTATAGGCAATACAGCCTGTCAGTTCAGATTTTCCAACATATTTGAACACCCAAGGATAGATAAAAGAACCATTTACAGTGAAGATATATAATTATATCTTTTGGTACCTTAACAAAGCTAATTATGATACCTAGCAGAAGCAGCATGGCTCAGGAGCAGCAAGTTGCCCTGAACCAGCAACAGGGTACGTGTGACTCATTTGTCAACAGGTAACACTCAGTTTTATGTAGAACATTTTGCCATATTGCTGCTCACTGCTGCATGAAGAGTGTGGGTTGGTATTATACTTTGAATTCCAGAAGGAGCAGATGGGAGTTCCCATCAGGTTTCAAGCAGCAGAACTTACCTGAGTGTTTCATAAGTGAGCTGTAACTTGAGCAGAATAATCACAGCTTCCTCGGTCAACCATAAGGCTTGGTAAGTTTGATGAAGCACCTTCTCTTACAACACAGAATGATTATGACAATAAATATACAGGATAGTGCACAATTACTCGATATGATATCTTAATGTTTTTTTCAGTTGGTATACAAAAAGACGCAGATCTCTTGGTTAAGATTAAATTCTTCAGTTAAACCACTCAAAGAAAGGCAAGAACTCAGTGATCACCAGTCAAACATGTTATATGGGAAACGAAATGCATAAAGGTGTGCCACAGTCCTTACTGCTGAAGCAAAAGCAATAGCAAGATACTAGCTACAGGCAGGTTTTCTGTATCATTTCATAAGATGTTATTTCATATTGGAGGCTGACTAAGCAATCAGGACAAACAACTTCATACTGCAACACTATGGACACATAAATTGTAGACAAAACTAGGAATGATAAGATCTTTTACATGAAGATTCTTCTATGTTAAAAACTGACTTTTTTTGAGATATTTAAAGTGCTGATTGAGAGATTTGCTTTTAAGAAATTACTGACTGGCCATCCAATAGCTGCCTACAGGATCAACCAGCAAAGAACCTTGCAGGCTGATAACATGAAAAGGAGTCAGAGTCAGCGGGATCTGGACTATAGCTAGGCCTTCAGATATTCAGTCCTGACTACAATAAGATGTCTTTTACAAACCAGTCTTCTCTGCAATGTTTTTTCTTGCCATATCTTAACACATCTTACATAAATTGAAATAGAAGTCATTGCTTTCACATGAAGAATTATGGTCACCAAGTCCTGGGAACCAGAACCACAAGCAACAATGAGCAATTGAAAAAATTAAAATGTTACAAAGGAGATGACTTGTTTCCCAATTGGATGATAACCAGAGATCCACACATATCCATTCAAAGCCTTCTCAGAAGTATTTGTTCCCTTTTGACTGGCCCACACAACTCATCAGAAACTGTACAAAATGAGCTTTTTATTGCTTGCCACTTTGCTTCCTGAAGCTGAAAGATCCCCAAGTGATTAAGTAATTCCCCCTTGAAGAAATATAGGAAGACCAGTTTCAACAGCCTGAGCTGTTCCTTATATTATAGCTGTTATTCTGAAAGGCACCACAGACAGCTCATTAACTGCTACAGGGAAGTCTCTAGCCTCACAGGCTCTCCTTCGCTCCCAAGATGATTACAGTTCTTACTAAATAACTCTGTCACGTGTTTTACCACTACGGCTACCACAAAGTGACAGCCTGACCTGGGCATGCACAGAGCCCTCTTGTTACAGCACTTTGAACACAAAACACCTGTACGGCCTTCTCTTTGCCTTAGTCCAGTCACAGCAAGTGTGAGGCTGAGCTAAAGGACATGCTTCAAGCTTGCATCTGACAAGAAACAAAGAGACTTAGGCATATTTGGGGAGGGCTTCTTGATTAACCCAAGTGATGACAAGGGATGATAACTCTGTTTGCAAAGCAGTCCTGTTGCCATGGTCACTACTGGTGCTACAATTGCTATCAAGAGCAGGAACTTCTGGGCATATAAATAACAAAAATATGTTCCAAGCCTCCTACCATGGGCAGGGACACTTCCCACCAGACCAGGTTGCTCAAAGCCCCATTCAACCTGATCTTGAACACATCCAGTGTTGGGGTATCTACATCCTCCCTGGGCAACTTGTTCCAGTGTTTCACCACCTTCATAGTGAAAAACTTCTACCTAATTTCTAATTTAAGTCTACCCTCTTCCAGTATGAAGATATTTCCCCTCATCCTGACACTACAAGCCCTTGTAAAAAGCACTGTCCAGCTTTCTTGTAGGCATCCTTCAGATACTAGAAGGCTGCAATAAGTTCTCCTCAGAGCCTTCTCTTCTCCAGGCTAAACAGCTCCAACTCTCTCAGCCTGTCTTCACAGAAGAGGTCAGGGTCATACAATTCATCTTATTAGCAACAACTATGTGCAACAGGCACAATTTCCTACAAGAAGCTGGCAACAGATACCCCAATAACAACAGTCTTTCTCAGGCAGAAATGCAGATAAAAGATCTGTCTTACTAGACATATTATTTGCCTGAATTTAAAATGGACAAAGAAAAGTAAACTACAAAAAAAAAAAATTACATGTAATTGGCAGTTTTCAGAGAGAAAGCCTATAATGTTACTTTATGTTACTTATATAATGTCACTTATGCCTCACCACTCTCTCAGTAAAAAATTTTTTCCTAATATCCAACCTAAACCTCCCCTGCAACAACTTAAGCCCATTTCCTCTTGTCCTATCACTAGTTACTTGGAAGAAGAGACCAACACCCACCTCACTACAACCTCCCTTCAGGTAGTTGTAGAGAGTGATAAGGTCTCTCCTGAGTCTTTTCTTCAGACTAAACAACCTCAGGTCCCTCAGGTGCTCCTCATAAGATGTTTTCTCCAGACCTTTCACCAGCTTTGTTGCCCTTCTCTTGACCTGCTCCCGCACCTCAATGTCTTTTTTATACTGCAGTGCCCAAACTGGCCACAGTACTCAAGCTGTGGCCACATCAGTGCCAAGTACAGGGCACGATCACTTCTCTCCTTCTGCTGGATGCACTGTTTTTGATACAGGCCAGGGTGTTATTTGCTTTCTTGGCCACCTGGGCACACTGCTGGCTCATGTTCAGCTGTCTATTCACCTGCACTCCCAGGTCCTCTTCTGCCAGGCATCTTTCCAGCCACTGCTCCCCAAGACTGTAGAGCTGCCTGGGGTTGTTCTGACTGAAAAGCAAGGCTCAGCACTTGGCCTTGTTAAACCTCAGCCCATTAACCTTGTTCCATCAATCCAACCTGTCCAGATCTCTCTGCAGAGCCTTCCTACCCTCAAGCAGATCAATACTGTCGCCCAGTTTGGTGTTATCTGCAAACTTTCTGAGGGTGTACTTCATCCCCTCATCCGGATCAGCTTTAAAGATGTTAAACAAGGCTGTCCCCAGCACTAAGCCCTGGGGAACACCACTAGTGACCAATCACCAAATGAATTTAGCTCCATTCAACCACAACAATCTGGGCTGAGCCATCCAGCCAGTTTTCAACCCAGAGAAGAGAATACCTGTCCAAGCCATGAGCTGCCAACTTCTTCAGCAGAATGCTGTGGAATACAATGTCAAAGGCCCTACTGAATATTCACCATAAGTCCTTACTTATATTGACCACAGATAAGACATTTGTCATGCTTTTACTGCTCACTTGAGCAAGAAATCCCCATTTTTCTCAACTCCAAACTTCTGTTTTTAACAGGGAAAGCAAATCATGCTCAATTAAATTTACATTGTGTGAATGAGGCACAAAATGCTTCTGAAGGGCTAGATATGAAAACACAATAACAAAAGCTACGTTAACACAAGATGGTGCATTAATAAGAAGTGTGGGAAGACAATGTGTCAGAAGTTTGCCAATTTTGGTGACAAATGTAAACATAGAGCTTTCAGATCTGATGCCATTTGCTGTGGTTGGCCTTTATCTATTATAACCCATTTGAGGGGCTATGTGGGGCCATAAAATATGTGAAGAATTGATGCATAAAATGCATTAGAGGTCTGAAGCAGAGCTATTAACTATAAAAATGCAAGTGAAACAGCATTTATTAATATCTAGTATGTAAATTTGAGTTCTAATGTGACAGTACAGATTCATAAGCTGTGTTCACATTTAAGGAAAAAGGTGCAAGAAGAGATTGTTTTTAAGAACTATTTGCTTTCTTTTTAAGTGGGTTTTCATAAGAAATAACAGAGAATTCAAGAATTTTTTATCAGGAGTCTTGAGTGAACTTTTATACAAACAATGCCAACTTCTTTGTACATAATAAATATATTCTTTTCTACCACACACTAGCAGACAGAATTTGGTAATGGATCCTAAAGAGAATTAATTCAGACAAACCAATGCTTTAATTGCCAAAATATGAGCAATTGTAGGACAAAAATCCTGAGTGCAAAATACTAAACTCAGCATTAGTATGTCTTGTTAAGTTGGGTGATTCACATCATAAAAATGCCAAAATTTCTCATTGTGACTTGCCTGAAAGATAGACTTAAGCTTTTGGAATGCTGCTCACTGAGGCAAGCCCTCTTCTGCTCAGCAATTTGGCAGTCTGGGGTCAGGGCCAGTTTAGGCATGTTTTGAGCCTTGAGAAGAGCTCTTTGAGACCACTAAGAATCCTCAGCAACCTCTCTCCCTTTTCCTCTCCAGAGAAGCTTTTAATATGAGGGTCTCAACCTTGGTCAGATCAACTACATTGCAGCTGTGCCCAGTCCTGATGATTTTCACCTCAACCCTCACACCTGGAGCTGACTACTCAGCTTGACCAAGGACGTGCCTCATCACTATGACCACCAGACAGTGATTGACCCTGGCTACTGCACCCAAGCACAGGCTGATTGTACTGTGGACTTGCTAACCTGGTGCTGACCTGTCCTGCTTGCTTGACCTTGGAGCTGTCATGTCCCTGTGAGCTTGTATGTCAGCCTGGACACTTGACTATTGACTTGAGCTATTTTCATGAAACCTGCACTGCTTGCCCTGTCCGGGTGCTGCAGGATGGCACTCATTGGTGAGGACATTATCTCTGTTCACCACCCTCGGATCCTGGGTCCTCTTCCTACCAAAACCTGTAGCATTTTTTTGCTACAGTGATTAAAAACAACACATCTATGGGCAGACTCAGAGAAACAGGGTGACATGCTCATGGTTAGGGAGCAGTGTATGAAGAATGTGTACAATAAATGTGAAAATGTGTACACATTGTCAATACAAAAAATGCTAAGTCTAGTTAAAACAGAAGGTAACTTTTGTATTAAAAAGTTCAAGTTTTCAAATATCAACTTCACGTGAGCAAGAACTCAGATTTCAATTTTCTCTTCTTCAGAAGCTGTATTTAATGTGACAGAGAATTATGCCAGATATGACTATAGAGGAGTACCTCATAATTTTTCCTCAAGGTTCACTTCTTTCACAAGCCCCTCTGATACACAGTAGAAGGACTGCAACTTTGGAAAAAGACAACACTTTCTATAAATAAGTGACGTGTACTGTAAATTGCCACTTGCTTATACTGTCAATTTTCAAGCTGTGATCTGGAAATTATGAACCCAGGAAGCTCTCCTAATGCCACACAAAATGGAAGACATTCAGTTAAACAGTGAAAGAGTGGGTTTTTGAAGGAAAATTGAGGGTTCTTATGAGGATTTTCCTTTCCCTGTGAAGTGGTTGATCAGATGAGAATGCAGATAAGTCAACAGCTATAGGTTTATAGCATTCCTAAATTACATTTTATTTGAACAGTGCAAGTTCGTGTTATCTTTCTATACATGTTAAATAAAAAAAACCCAACCTCACAGCTCCCAGTTCCTGTCAATGTTAACAGATATATTGCATCTCCCAATTCCCTGTAGACCAGTGCTGGGCAAGTATGCATTCAACCTACCATAGCATGGTTTCCACCTAACTAGTAGCTTCTAAGATTCTTTAAATTGAAACTTCTGAAAGCTTTCTTGTTTGAAGGTGTATGAAAAAGAACATACGAAGCACTTTTTGGTCTGTTTTCTGATTTTTCAGACTATTTTCAATGTGCCTTCTCTTTGGGCACTTTAACACATAGACAATTGCAAAGAAAATTCAGACAAGTTGATTGTTTGTTTTCTCTCACAAGTTACAGATATCTTCAGCCTGCTGTGATAAACATCAAAACCATATTTTTACTAAAATGTGATTCTAAAGGTGAGATTTAAGGTGATATAGGCAAATGTTTGTAAACAAACACTTCCCTCTTATCTGAAGTAAGGTAACTAAATACTCAAGCAGGTTTGCCTATGCCAGCCTTTTGTGTTTTTCCAGCAAGCTACATTAGACAGAAGAGAAAGGAGACAGAACAAGTAAATGGATTTCCCTAAACCGTTAATAGGGTGGTATCTGTGCACTACACTTTCATTTCTGTTTCCTGGGGTTATTAATTTATTGCAGTTAGTTTTTATGTAGTTCTAGGAATAAACATTACTCAGGTTGGCATGTAATTGTTTAACAGGTATAATTTTTGATGATAACTCACTATTAAAACAGTGGAGGCACCCACCAACAGCTAATCTCCTCCCTCTGTAGTCAGTGCTGAAAGATGGGTCCTCTAGAAAGTGATTTAGAGCAGGAATTTAACCATATTTGTCTTTATAGATTAATCAAAGTCAGGTTTAAACTCCAGCCATATTTGAGCCCTGCCTTTCTCCACTGACTACAGAGGAGCTAAAGAAGGTTATCTTTACTAGGCCAGAGATAGCCTTTAGGAGTATCTTTATATCATGCCTGATTAAAACTACTGAAGCTGAGCAGTAGACTGTCTAAAGATTCTCTAGGAAGCTGAATGAAATTAAGGCCTCTTGTTAATGGGCAAATGGCCCAAGCCAGAACTACCTGTGTGATTTGCCTGTTCTTTGAGCTTAATGTAGAAATAGTTCCACCATTTCCCTTGCTGATAATCTGAGATCAATTAAGAAAAATAACGAGTCTGGAATTATGGGAGGCAGGGGGAAGAGGATGTTTGGAATACTCTTTAATGCCTGATTTTGTTCATTGGAAAGCAGTAGTTTTTGTCACAGCTTCTGCTAAGTTTAACTCTGGAGGATCAAGTTATATTTGAAGATTCAAACTCAGCTATCAGGAGCTGTGACAAGTTCTTGTCAATTTTCTAAAGCATGCTCTGAGAGCAGAAATGATAGAATCACTACCCAGTTCACAGTCAAGGGGCTTTTGGAATAAAAGTATAAGTTGCTTGTAACTTACTTTGACTTCCACGCCACAAAACACACCTAGAAGAGCATATGTTCTGCAGATCGGGTACACCAATTGATACACCCAACAACTGATGGCGTGAAGCCTGAGTATGGACAGAACAATCATGAAGTATCTGGAATCAGTCTGAAGTTCAGATGCTTAAAAAGAGAAATCCTGAAGTTGTATTGCCTTATATTCAAGTAGCACAAGTAACTGATGTATCTGTTTTAATTTTTACAACCTTCTTACTGAACAACACAAACTTTGTTTTAATTGTGGTGGAATTAAACCAATTAACTATTCATCTTTGATTTTGAGGCATAAAGGGTTTACCCCTTTTATGCAGGGACAATGAATCTACACTATATGCAGCCCAGGACACCTGAGGTGATGGGAAACAACAGGCATTAATTTGGTGCATGGTGAAAACGATGTGAAGCAGAAAGCAGAATTAAATCATCTGATAACAAACAGCATAAAGGGGAATGAATTCTCCTGGCAAAGGTTAAGTTATTTTATGGAGACAAACCTTATTTTCCAACTGCTGAAAATTTGCTGCTCCAGTGTAGGAAATGATGTCTTAAAGTGAGACACCATTGTGCAGGTTTGATTTTAGCCCTTTGATAAAAGAGGCCACACCTCCATTGCTGACTGCCCCTAGTCATTTCAGTAGCATATTAACTCCCATCTACATTACTTGCAGGCAAGAAAACTCTCAAGGCCAGGCTAGCGTATGCAACTTAATAGTCATAGAAACAAATGCCTGGTGTAGTTGGTTTCAAAAAGATTCCCAAAAGTGGGCTGGTTTGTCTTTGTTTTACTACATCTGCCCTTGCTCCGATAGGCCACAAGAAACGGGGACTACATTGAAGGTGCCTTTTGCCAGCTGCCACAAAGGGAACTTGTAGTACCTGGAGCTCAGGATGAAAGTGAGAGCAGTGGTGCTGTGATCTTGAGGGGACAGCTGCACTTTACAGCGTCACAGCGACTGCAGTGCCAGTATAAACACATTGTCAGTGAATTTGGTGGCACACCTCTATGGTTGGCTAAAAGGTGGAAAAGAACTCTAGTTCTTTCTGCAATAGCAAATCAAAAATATGAGACTTCTCCTCCATTATTGATTAGGAGTAATGAGAAGTTTGGTTTAACTGAATTTGCATAGGAAAGGAATAGGTCAAGGAAGAAATCAATACAGATTTTTAACTCTTAATAGGAATGATCTAGCTAGTAGGGTAGATCAGCCCTCTGTCTCTCATATCTCTCTTCTGAAGGAAGTGGGTGAAGAAGGACTTCATAAGATGGTCAGTAGGGAGCAGAGAGGCACATGTTTCAAATGTTTCAAATACTAAAGAATAGTATGTATAAAAAAATAATTCATACTGTAGAATTTAAACACTTCTTTGAGTTGGTAGCAAGTAAACAGTGTATTTTGGCTTACAATTTTAAATTTACTTACTTTACTTACTTATTTTAATTTACTTCCTTTTCTGGATGGAATTCCAAGGCACTAAAAGGGATCAAGGAGACAGACATCTTCAAGACCTCCCAGTCTGAATAGAAGAATTGCAGTGCAGGTGGGAGGATATTTATTTTGATTTAACTTCCATACATTTTGGACAGTCTCCAGTCAGGATCTTCCATTTGATGGTTGTGAGCAGCTACAGCCATCAAGGATAACCCAAGACAAATCCTAGGCAAAAGAACACAAACAGTCTTTCTATGACAAAGTTACAGGATTTTTCTCTTTTCCCTGCCCTCTCAAAAGCTGTTGATTTAATGCCTTGATTTTCCAATCAAAGCATTTCATTCAAAACCAAGAAGTTAAATAGACATTGATTTAACGATTTGTGTAGGAGAACTTGCATCTAGAAATTATGGCAAAAATGCAGAGTACACTGTAAAAGGAGCACATAATAACTTTCTAAGAGGAAGCTTTATTAAACTTGAAAAGTTAGTATTTCTAACATTTCTGCTCTGTCCCATCAGTTTATTATTTCACCATATATTACTAATATGAAAAACATCATTATTAAATCATAGATAACTATGCTTTCAAAATAGGTAGTTTACTTATTGCTAGAAAACATGTTTTGCTAAAGCTCTGTCCTGAGACATGCCAGTAGAGCCTTCATGTACCAGTGTTTGCCCAGGCAAAACTCATATTTGTTCATGCAAATATCCAGCTAGGACACGTAAATATTGATTTGTTTGTGTAAGGAAGATATTTTTGCTGGCAAAAGCTTTTGAAAGTGTGGCCTAACCTCTAGGCCCAGACTATTTAATGGTCTTTAAAAACAGAATATTAACAGGATTTTTTTTTTTTAAGTTTGTTGAAATATAACAAATTTTTAAAATATGTGTTCAAATATTCAGGTTTGACCATTCAGAAAGAATAAGGTTTCACAGAGAGAAAGAGGGTCTCTATTTAAATCAGGAACCTAGGCAAATGAAGACACATGTACAGTTCCTGGTACTGCAGCAAACATTTCTGATACTTAGGCATGTATCCTAATCACTCAGTCCCTTAGTGCTCAGCTGGAAAAAAGCAGGAACACTGGTGCCTGTTTTAGCCTTGAAGGTCTTTGGAAACAGGATTGTTCCTGATTATATGGTTAATGTTTGCAGGAATAAGACCTAGATCTCAACAGGAAGTTTCAGGAACTACAAGGAGCGGGAGTGGACAGTGTGCAATTAAAAAGGTGAAAACTCAGTATAGCATTTCTAGACATATTTCCGTAAGTGCTATTTAGAAAAAGGAGACAAAGAAGTTCTAACATTTTATTTAAATTTCAATTAACAAAAATAACTACTGTGCCTTTTGAATACAGAAAATACAGAACAAACAAAAAAGCTCCATACTGTAAGTGTATTGAAAGTAAATTTCAAGTATTTTAAAATTTAGGTAGTACTTTGGATATTTTACATAAATAAACTAAGCAAGTTAGGTTTGAGAACCATGGCAGTAAGACCACATTTTGCTGCTACTCTTGTAACTAGTGGTATCGAAAATTACTTTTTTTTCCACATGAAACTCTGGAAATTTAGGTTAAACAGGGAAAGTAGGTACATACACTTTTCTCTTTTGCAAAGATTTGCTTGTGAAACCAGAACACATCATGTGAGGTAAAATTTCTGTGACTTTTGTCAAAGCATGTAGCTATCCCTTTGCAGCCAGGACTGAAGATTAATCCCCCATAAGTGCACAGTCTGCCAGAGCAAACCAGAAATATGACATCACAAGTAAAACCACTACTGTTCTTCACATTTCTAAGCTTTAATACTTGTAATTCTGCATCTTTTTCATGACCAAAAAAAAAACAAAAACAAAAACAAAAAAAAAAAAAAAAAAAAAAAAAAAAAAAAAAAAAAAAAAAAAAAAAAAAAAAAAA
>JANIJG010014926.1:0-11014 GCA_024611175.1 Megaceryle torquata | reverse complement strand
CCCCGGCCAACCTCCCCTGCAACGGTGCCAGGGATGGGGCAGCCACCACCTCTCTGGGCAGCCTGGGACAGGCTCTCACCACCCTCAGGGTTAAAAAAAAAAATAAAAATTCTCTCTATCTAATCTAAATCCCCCCTTTTTCAGTCTGAAAGTTGTAAATCTGTACCTTTGTGACATTGCGATGGGAGAATTGAGTGAGAGCTTTTTCACGAGGTTAGAAATACTAAACTTGCTCATAACCTGATACAGCATCTTTAGCTTAATAAAAATGCTACACTTGGATTTTATATAATTTCCATAAAAGCACAAATCAGGACATCCTTCCAATTAAAATACAAAGATTTGATCATATTCCCACGAACACCCAGAACCACTCCTGCAATGAATGTATTTTACAAGTGAGAGAGAGAGAGAGAGGTTTTGAAACTTAATTGAAGTTAAACAGACCAGAGTTTATTAAAAAAAAAAAAAAAATCATATAAACAAAAATCAAAGGCACAAAACATAAAAGCATTTCAGAGCAGCTATCATATTGAGGTCATATCATTGAATCCATAATATTACCAGATGTGGTATTACATAAGCTATGGTAGATTTAAATGCTGCAGTGTAAACAGTATATGGAAAATCTTCTTGCCATTAAACAGTAGTTACAAGTGTTGTGTAAATGGAAGCCCATAGATCACACTTATTTGTTTCAAGCACTTTTCATACTCATTATTCAGTTTCACCGATTCCTGCACAGCATGCTTTAGATCTTCTACCTCTTCAAAAAAATCCTAGAAAAACCCAAAAATAGTCACCTTGATGTTTCTCTCAAAGACATTCTCCATAGGAGCTCCCAAGTTCAAAGGCTCTTTCTATATCTTTACTTAATATACAGCTGAGTTATGCAAACACAGCTACGGCGAGCTGCAGCCATCAGCTGGAACTTCACATAACTGAAAACCTTGCCCTGAACGTGCAATGCAAGCAGAATCCAAGTTATTGTTAGAGCCTGAAATACAGACTAGTAATAGGAAAGATGAAGTAAGAGAAGGATAAAAACATCAGAAAGCTAGAAAATAACAGTGCAAATTGACAAGGGAATAAAGTCAAACTCATCTGTGCAAAAATACAGCGATACATGCTGAAGTCAGACAGTAGCAGGTAACACAGCTTTGATGATCTGAAAGCTGCAAGCTCATTAAAAAAGGACAAGAAGCAAGGAGAGAGGTGAGAAAACTAAGGAGGAGGATGTTAACATTTGAGAAAGACAATACTAAAGAGTTTAAGATAGAAAAATGGATACCATAGTTATACCTAGAAAAATAAAACACATTTTTAGACCTTAACTGCTTTGTAAATTGATGGTATCCACTTAGAAATTTAAAGTGCAACCACTTCTTTTAAGTAAAATCCTATTTCAGAATAGGATCTGTTACTTATATGACTACACTACATTAAAAAGTTTGATTTTCACATTCAAAAGGGCAAGACTGATGATGCATTAAACTTGACAGAGCCTAAAATGAGTAACACTACCCAACAGGTTCAACTGGCTCAGATAAAAGCAGCTTACAACATAGGGGGGAATGAAAAAGAACAATGTGTAAGGCTACACAAAACATAAGGAGACAGTCCCATAAGTAAGTCATTAAAAATCCTGTTGAACCTAATATCAGCCTATGTGGTTTCACTTTCTCATATCAATCCTTTTGTAATTAGTGTCCCAGAACACTGTACTAGAGCAAGTAGCTCTAGCTACACCTAATTCAACTAGGAGACAAATGCAGATTTGTAGGAATAAACTTCACTGGTTAAAAATACTGGTGGCCCATAGCTTTAATGGAACTACGTTTTGTTAGGCTCCTGCAACTCCAGTCTGTTGAGCAATTCTGGTCCTTTCTAAGTGAAGTCAGATTTGTTGTTGGGAAATACAAAGACAGCAAGCAGAGTATAAACACCCCAGACTTAATTTCACCAACCTTGGTGAAACCTTGGCCCTTTCTACCCAAGTAACTCTGTATCTACTTATATCCATCTACAGTTGTCTGTCTGTTCTGACTTTTCCTAAATGATCAGCTACGTACATCTTAAATTTCACACAGTGAATTAAAACCACCCAAAAAAAGGTCACTGATAAAAAGCTGTAACATCAGATTTACATATTTCAATTCTGAAAGATGAAGCTTTCAGCCACGAGTTGTCCCTAACTCCCAAACACGAGGATCTAGAACTCACCCTGGCTTCATGTTCTACAAGTTTCACATCTCATGGACCATCACCATGTTCCACTGTTACCCCCATAACGCAAACTAGCCTATTACTGAGCTTCTGAGAAAAGATCACAAGAGACTCTCAAATAAAATTGAAAGCTCCAACACAAGACTTGGAGAATAAGCAAAAAAAAAAAAAAAAATAACAAGTTTGTTGTTGAGAATAAAATCTTAGGTCGGTACCTTTAAGTGACTCCTCTATGGCTATAGGTAAAATCTCTTCATCTTCTCACACCATTTCAAGAACTGCCAAATTTGCACACTCACTTTCTACACCTATCAATCCATCATGAAAAATTCAAAGCCCTCCCTCCCTAAGCTCAGAGTTCTGTCAGAGGCATAAATTTGATATGTTTAAGTTCAAGAGAAAATAGTTTTCCTCTCACTAACATCAGGAAGCAATAGAAGTGATCGCTCCAGAAAATATTATCTCTGAAAATGCCCACTGGAAGGAATTAAAACTGTTACCAGTGGTTACAGTTTTAAAGTCATAATGACCCGAGGCAAAAAATCTCTCATGAGGGAAACAAAATTGGCCAAATATTAAAAAAAAAAAATAAAAATCCATAAGAAAATCCACAGCTGTTTAACACACACACACAAATATTAAATAAAATTGCATTATTCCTGTTCCTTAGCCAAGCAGTTCTGTAGGACATTGAAGTTTCAAGAACTCGTTCATTTCCATTTCTTTCCTAGAATGCTATCAATTGGCTTTTTTATATCTACATTTTGACTGATAACAGCACATGTTTGGCCTAAAAATATATTTCAGTTCAGGCAGAAAAGTTTTCAAAAACTATTCTACTCTTAAATATGTCCTAAAATAAATTACCTTGTCTAATCCAGCTAATTCACTTTTTAGCGTTCTCCTTTCTGCAGACAACTTTTTATTTTCTTTCTTCAGCTTTTTAACCTCCTTCAACAATAGCTCTATATTCAAATAAAAAACAAAAATAGACTTCAACCATTACAGCCAACCTCCCCCTCATATGAATCATATTCCAGCTGAAGAGCTGCCTACGTTTTGCGATATTAGAAAATTACAGTTCAGCTTTTCCAAGTACTTTTTTCATACATTGATATATTCTTAAGATTTGGACCAGCACAATCCCAGGTACTATGAAAGGGAACAGGATAAGTCAACTAGATGATCTGAATCTGCCTGATTCTTGGAATGTGGGATTATTTTACTTTAAAATCCACAAACATTCATCACAGGCCTTGACTACCTTTTTCTGACTCACCAAGAGGGCCTCTCTGGCCCTTGCTGGCAGCACATTTCCTGAAAATTATGCCTATATTATATCAGCTCTTCAATTTCTTTTTTTTTTTTTTATATGCTTTGGGATTGCACCTTGTGGATTTACTTATGTGAGGAAGAACATGTTCAAACCAGTGTTGTCTGGGTTTGTCTCACATTTGAAGGCTAACATGAAGTCCTTTTGTGTATCAGTGTCTGCAACCCAAAGAATGGAGCAGCAAACATTAGTACTAAGAGATCTGCACAGATACAGCTTATGAGAATAAATTACACAAACACACCAATTTCAGACCTAGAGAAAAGGCAACAAACACTTATTTTTATCACAAACCAACGCAGTGCTGGACCCAAGAACAAAGCATTGATTACAAGACATTTTTACATAACAGGTATTCAAAAATGAAAAACATTTTAGAGACTGCTAGTTGAAGTAGAAGGAACAATCCAGAAAGTGCTTCTGGATCAGAAATGAAATGTGTCCTCCCTGATGGGAAGGAACATCACCAAAAGTAACTGTACTATTACCTAAATATTCACTGCAACAGGATTCCTTCTTTTTAGAAACATCCCTGCAAGATGTTACTTCTCCCTCTGGGGTTCGACTTCTTTTTCCAGCACTAGTTTTCCAAGAAACCTTTTTACATTCCAGTTGCTCAATTCGTTGCCTCTGCTCTCGAAGATCATGCTCTAGCTCATTAATTTTAATCTGTCAAGAAACTAATTTTTTTTTAAAACACATAGAACAAGCACATTTCAGTTCACAACCTGAATGCAAAACCTAAAGATGACTTAAAACTACATTTATCCAAAGGGTCTGAAAGGAGAAAAAAAAATAGAGCAAGTGAAGTTTTGCATACATCAAAAGTGTTCTAAAAAAACCCCTGTTACTGAGCACGTGCTCACAATACAGTATAAGTGTACATGCATAAAGACACTAGAACTTCCTGCACAACACAACGTACTCTTACGGCAGCTTCTAAGAAAAAGTACATATAATCCACTTCCTAATGAATATTAATTAATTCACAAACAAATAAAGCACGTTACAGACTCCTAGGAGGAAATTAATTAGACTGGTCAACTGCAATGCTTGATCAAAGCCCATAAAAATACCCACCTGAAGCTTCTTGAACCACTCCTGGCCATGCAACACTACTTCTGCTCCAGTTACAATGCCACTCTCAGACTTTTGCTACCTGAGAGAGGAATTATTTGCCTTTGTTTGGTGAGATTGCTGCTGGATTTCTGAAATCCATCAGCTCCTGACACATACAGAAAAATATCAGAGCTGGTGCAAGAGAGGTCAGAAGATGCAAATACAGCTGGAAAGAGGAGGAGGTAAAGAGAGTGAAGAGAACAGCAAGGAAAGGGGAGGCAGCTTTCACTTACAGACGTACCAGTGACAGAGTTCACCTCCAAAGGGAGCTACAAACTACTTGCCATTATCTCATTGGCACGGAAAACAAAAATGAGTATAAAAAGAAAAACATGGCCTCATTTTTGGTACAAATATAAGAATTACTTTTCAGTCTCCCTAAAAGCTTACATTGGCTCTTTGACACCATCTCCTACAAATTCTACTTACAGAGAGATTTTTAATTGTTTCACTTTGCTCCTGCTTCTTTTTGATTTCTTTAATGTAACGTTTCTGCAGCTCTTTATACATCTGAAGGAGCCTAAAACAGAAGACAGGCATAAACTACAATGTGAAAGCCAACCACGTGGCCACACTCTGCTTAAACCTCAGTACAAACAACCCATTGATGGACAACCTATAGACTCCACACGGGAGGGTAGCAACGACTTTGCAGCAGGTCATGTATATCATTCCTCTCTCCGTTAGCACAGCAAAAGACCTCTTCTAAAGGATATAGAAAAGTTTGTCCAGGAACTAGTTTTATTGCCACCAACCACCAACCCACGATGAGGACTCACGAGGCAGAGTCCCCAGCGCTCTGTGTTGCACAAAACATCTCATTGCTTCCAAGTAGGTGGGTGTGAGGATGAGTGAATGAAATCTATGAGAAAATGAGCATCAGTGGGTAAAAATCAATGTAAAATAAACAGATTTGGGATATTTATTTTTGATGTTATCTTGCATCAAGTTCTGCTACACTAATTTCCTACCATATTCCCCATCATTTACTCTACATATATCAAGCCCATAATGTAACTTGATGAACATGAACAGAAGTTTTCCCTCTTTTATTAGGAATTAAGTAAGAGCTGTCATTCAACTAGGTCATGACCGCACACCACAAGCAGGGTGAGCAATACTATAGCACAGAACAGCTTTGTAAGATAATGTGCAAAGAGATGCTAGGAACAAAGCTACGTCAGGTTATGTGTGCAACCTCATACAAAACAGGTCTGGCACTAGATTCAGGGAGTAACTCTCACTTCTTCCACATAAGCACCTAATTAGGTACACAAAGTCAGAGCTGGACACTCAGCCTTCCTACATAGCTTGCAAAGAGAGTCTGAAACACTGTAAAGTACAAAATAAAAAAGGGAGGGGGGAAGAAAAAAAATGGGCTTTCTATAGCCACCTAGAAGAAACACTAAAAACAGGGCTCTTGAATCAAAAGGACTGTCTCTATCATTGTGAGATCCACTGTCCATTTCTGTGAGTGCACAAAAAGTAGCCTTCAAAGAAGAGCAGCCTATTTATTTTGAAATCAAGTCAGAGCAGGATGGACCAACATTTTATGTAGAGTGCCTGGTTCTTAATGTGTTTTAATCTACATTTTCTTAAAGTCAAAATGTATCTTTTGCATCAAAAAAGCCGGTAGGAGAGTTTATTTCTAGTATCAACTGGCAAACTACAGTAAGTAGTGGCTCACTTCTAGCATCAGACTGTAAAGTAGAATCACTTATCTGGCTTATTTTGAAAAACAAGCCAGCCTAGAGATTTTATATACACATAAAAAATGAGCCAAGAAAGTTCCCACAAAATAGAAAATGAATGGCATCATTCTAGGTTAAAAATCTATAAAAAAGATCACATGTGTGCAGAGATGCATGAAGGAGCTTCCTTGGATCACTCAATTCTTCTAAATGAGAGAGCTGAGTTCTTTGTTTACTGCTGTTTTCAAGTATAATTTAGCATTAATTTAGTATTTCCTTGCAAATAAAATGATTTTTTTTTAATTGTTTCAAAGCCTGAAAGAAGCTTCCATAACAATGTATTCTACCCCACCAAGAGGAACATTAAATTCTATGAAGCAGCAGTTTCCAAGAACTCACCTGACACTGTCACCCTCTAGAATAAGATCCGTGTTGCATCCACCCTTGTGCCATAAGTGGGTTTCTGTTTGAACTTGAACACTTCAGTGAAACAAACACAACAGCTTGATACAATTACAGATTACAATTGTAACAGGATCAAACAAAGCAAGTGAAAAAAGGTTAAGTTACTTTTAAGTCTGATTTTACAGCAGAGGTTTCTACACAGGAAACACACCCAAATTTAGGCTTGAAAAGTTTTGCAAATGGGGAATTAAATCCTAGCAGGACACTCTCTAAAATACCAGCACTCTAGTTGTTCAGGTCCTAAGGTCATGGTTTCCAAGTCTTTTAAACAGCATTGATGAAACTTAATTATCTTACTATTGTTTGGTGGGAAAATAGTCTGAAACTCTTTGCAGTTAGACAGAGCCAGCACACTGGCTAAGCAGGGGTGTTAGTTAGTGGTATTAAAACTGTTTTTTTAACTACATGAACTTGTACAAGTTGCCCCAGCCATCCTTTATTCCTCTACATGCCTCCAGCATTCTCCAGCCCCACTGGCCTGTCCACTGATGGCCCCTCAAAACATGCAGGCCAGATAAGGCCTCATCCACCTGAAGAATATGAAGGTAAAAGTCCTAAAATATTGCACTTCTTTTGATGAAAAAAAAATGACAATTCTTACTCTCTGCTTGTGACATAGTCACGCATTAACTGCTGCAGATGAACTTTTTCTTGGATCTGACCCAGATTCTTTTCTAGCTCCTTATTTTTTATGTGTAGTTTTTTCAACTTCTTGACTAACTGTTCATTTTCATCGCTGAGCTGGAAAGGAAGAGAATTAAAAGAAGAAAAATCAAAGCAACATTTCCAGATCCAGTATTCATTAAGCTACTAACATTTCAGATTAAAATTCTCTCCCCAAAGTTTTGCTGTGTTTTTATATATATACATGGAAATGAAAACTGCAGGAAAATAACTGACTTCAAACTTTATGAAGTGACTAAAGCACAGCTTCTTTAACATATACACTAAAGGCTTCTAATGGAACTTAGTAATTTGTTAATGAAAAAGGAAAACTAGTTTTGTGTTTAAAATAAATAGATAAATTTTTAAAGGGACAAAACACACACATTTTCAGTTATACTTCTGAATTCTAATCATCAGCTCTGCAACTAAGCTCATATTTCTTTTTGTCCTAACCTCACCAAAGCTGAAAGGCTACACTACAAGCCACATTAGTGGACTTTCTTGCACGCCTGTTTGCTGAACATCGCCCAGGAGTATATGTATCATATCTATCTGCCAAAATGAACCAAATGCAACTCATTATCATACCCTAATCTACAGGGTGTTCAGTAAAACTGATGCTATGGACCGATATTCGGTCAAGAAGGAAGATCAGTGACCGTAAACTGCTGTCAGCGTGAGCTCTGCCCCTGAAGGTAAATGCAAACCCGGCCGAGCCGGACTCGCCGTGCCCGAATGTCCCTGGGCGCTCTCTGCAGGCCAGGACGAGGCCGAAGGGCCCTCCCTGTGCCCCTGAAGGACGGGAAGGAAGGAGGGGCGCGGAAAGGGCTAGAACCCCGTGGACCGGCACCGCCAAGGTCCCCACTCACTTGGAGGCACTTGTGGACGGCGGGCAGAGCCATGGCGCCGGGAGAGGCAGAGGGGGAACAGAACGCCCCGAGAAGGGCCGGAGCCGGGGCCCCTCAGCGGCCGTTTCCAAACGCACCCACAGCCCCGGGGCGACCGCGCCGCTGAAGGACCCCACGCTTAGCTGTCCAAGTCGCTGCCTGTCACCACCACTCGCCTCACGCCTCTCAAGCAGGCGCCGAGGCCACCAAAGCCCATCCAGAGAGGCTTCCAGCGGCATACGTCATAAGGGAGGGACCGCGGCCGGCTAAGGGCCCTGACTACACACCCCCGTTGCCACGGAAACGCCAGTAGCGCAGCGCCTGCTGCTGCCTCTGGGCCCGCGGAGCGAGGGGCCGGCAGCGGCCGCGCCCGGAGGGCACCGCAGCGGCGGGGAAGGGCTCGCACCGGAGCTTGCCCGGCGTGTCTCATCTCCCTGCAGCAGAGTTTAACCACGCGGGCCGCACCGGCCGGCGACAGAGGGACTGCCGGTCCAGCTGCGGGCGCTCCAGAATCGGCTTTACCGTGGCTATGAACCTCAGCCCAGGAAGCCAGCGAAACAACACCCCGACTCTGCTTGTCTCCTTTTCAAGGCCAAGCGTATCCTGGGGCGGATCAAAGGAACTGTGGCTGGGGGGTGGGTGGGGGCGGAATCCTGCCCCTCTGCTCCCAGGGCTCTGGGGAGACCCCCCTGCAGTGCTGGGGCAGCTCTGGAGTCCTCAGCACAGCAGAGACAGGGACCTGCTGGAGCGGGGCCAGAGGAGCCCCAGCAATGCTGGGAGAACTGGAACCCCTCTGCTGGGAGTGAGAGGCCAGACTGAGAGCTGGGGTTGTCCAACCTGGAGACGAGAAGGCTCCAGGGAGACCTTCTTGGGTACTTTTCAGCACTTAAAGGGCACAGAATGTGGGGACAGACTTTTGAGCAGGGTCTGCTGTGATAGAACAAGTGGTGATGGTTTTAAACTAAAAGAGGGAAATTTAGACTGGATGCAAGGAGATCCTGGCCCAGGCTGCCCAGAGAGGTGGTCGCTGCCCCATCCCTGGCACCATTCCAGGTGAGGTTGGCCGGGGCTCTGAGCAACCTGCTCTAGTTGCAGAGGTCCCTGCTCACTGCAGGGGGTTGGACTGGATGACCTTGAAAGGTCCCTCCCAACCCAAACCATTCTATGATAAGTTGAGTTTTACTCACAATTCTGTTTTCTGTGACTCACAGATCCCGAGTGTGTGGGAGTGAGAACAGTGCCAGTTACAGCTCTGCACGGACACATTTGTACATCAACACATATACGAAGTCACACATCTCCACACCAGCCTGTTCTGCATCTCCCACTCCCCCCACAGCAGCAGCCAGAGTACAGGCTGTTCAAGCACTGTTCCCCGAGGCAGGAGATAACACAGTGCCTGCTATTGCTGCTACCCAGTGTGGGGTTGCTATCTGTAGTGTCTGTGGTACTCGGTATTACTGCTGTTTACTTGGGTTTCTCTTTGGTTTTTGTATTCTGCACGTAGCTTTGGCAGACCAGGCTGGAGGGTGGACAGGCAGGACAAAAGCATTCCACCCTCATGAGGGACTGGATCTCACAGATAACATTCCAACAGACAGCACTCACCACCCACAAGATCACCCATCACAGCAAGACTGACCCAAAGCAGTGCTTATTGCCTGCTGGTCTTCGCAGCCTTTGTTAAACGTCAAAACCTTTCCTATTTCTCTCTCATTCTCAAAGTCTCAAACCTAAGCCGCCTTTTGTTCTCTGCACCTCCCGTCCTTGTACAAAATGTTGCCTTTCTTGCTACTTACAGCCCATCGCAGGTTGCCATCTCTCTTTTTTTTTGTTTGTTTTGGTGTAAAATGTTACCAGATGCTCCTTGCTCTTGCATCTCAAGCGCATAGCCCACCTGACTGCAGACCCTGGCCAGTTTTGTGAGGAGCCACTTCTGCGAGGGAAGAGGAGAGATGACAGCAGCTCACTACTACCTACTGTGAGGCTACAATTTACCTAACACACCATACCAGATACTCGGGTCACGTTAGGCTGCCAGCAGGGACTGTAAATGTAATCAGATTAAGGGGAGGTGCAACTCTAGCTCCAGGGCACAACCCCAGCACCTCTCCTCCTCCTCCACCATCAACCTGGATCAGCCCAGTCACCCATCTGGCCGACTCCTTGCACTTTGCATGGGGGGGTCACAGGGCAAGGTAAAAGCCGCTGCACTGAGCTGTATGCACACCAGCTCCAAGCTGTGAGGCTGGGAACAACATGAGAGCACGTGGGAGGGAGCAACCAGCCCTTGCTGTCAGCCACTGCCAGAAATCTCTGGTTGCCTGAAGGTTTCTCTATGAGCTCCATAATTGCAGAAGCAGCCGCACAACACCGCTGATTCTTGGGGCCCATGACAAATCACCTTGTCCCTAAATAGCCTGGCAACAAAATTGCTACTTTAATCAGCAACTAGCATTGAATAAAGCAGTGACTGACAGTTCACAGTATGAAAACCAGGAAGTCACTACTTGATAAAAATACAGCTGGATGAAACTGGCTACAGTAACATCAAACAAACAAACAAACAAAAATCAACCCAAAATAAAAAATAAAATAAAATAAAATAAAATAAAAAAAAATAAAAT
>JANIJG010014925.1:0-27327 GCA_024611175.1 Megaceryle torquata | reverse complement strand
TGCTCTGGCAGGGGGGTTGGACTGGATGATCTTTCGAGGTCCCTTCCAGCCCTTGACATTCTGTGATTCTGTGAAATTTATGTTCACTGTCACCTATGTCCAGCTGGGAGCATACTGTGAGGCGTTGAATAGCTGGGTTTTTTTATAGCACCATGAAGAATAATTTGGGTTTGGGTTTGGGTTTGTTTTTTAAATCCCATGCCCTATTCACATTACCTGGTAAGAAGAATTGTCCAACCTCAGCTGATGCCAACAACAGCTAAAATTCATTATTAGCTACCTGGATGGTGGCTCGTACGTTGAGGTCCTGTCCTGTTACGTTATGTATGCAAAAGTGACAGTTCTTGTTTAAAGACCACCCAGTATGTACAGAAACCAGACAGAACAGGAGGCAGAACACAGGTATGAAAAGATGAAAGGGGGGGAGTCGCCATGAGTAGATATAGATGTCTCAAAGGTACAGATATTGCCTAAATGATGTCATCAAGAGAGTAATGAAATCCAAAATAACATTCCTGCCTTCTTTTTTATAATATCAGGAAAGCCAAAAGCAGATTCTTGGAGTAGGAGTCAACTCATCTTCCTTACACATATGTAACTTCAACAGCTCTTTCTGAACATCATTTCAGATGATGTTCAACAGCTATTTCCTTTATATTTTGCTTTTTGTAGAAAAATAGACCTTTTTGAGGATTAGGTCCATCTGATATATTTAAAATGCCTTAGAGTTAGAGGAATTCTGGTTTAGACTTCATAGTCTATAGTGAGTAGATTTCTACTAATTATTCATGGAAACTGGGGTGACTCAGATAAAGAGCAGGCCTCTGCATTTCGTTGCATGAATTCCACCCTAAATCTTTTGACTAAAGGAACAGTGCTTTCCTCTCTGGACCATGAAATCGTTCTGAATAAGAAGATAAAGCAAATGCTTTTTTTTTAATTTAGTAAATGCTGTGTATTCCAGAATAAGTTCAAATAAACCTTTTCCACTTGCTTAATTATGAAAAATACACCTGCTTTGAAATTCTGGAGAAACCTGACTGCTTGGTGTGCCCCCATCATCAACACCATTCTCTATTCTACCACCCTGTTATCCCGAACAAGGCACAGGATTTCAGACTGGACCATCACACAGGTACATTATTTACAGCCCCACATTATCTTATTTGCCTATAAACTACCCCAATAAAATAGTGTCTAGTGAAGGAGGTCCCAAAATATCAGACATACAGTTTCACTTACTGACTTCTTATAAAAATCCTTTCAAGCAGAAAAGAGTTCCAGAGATTCTAACTTGTAATTTGTATTCCCATTATATTTAATAACTCTTTATACAATCCATCTAGGTCAGTTTAGATGAATGCCTTGTTGCTACTTAGATGATTATGGGTTGCAATTCATTTAACGTGCCCAATGAGTCATGTTTAATTTATTGAATTTAATGCGGTATCCGAGTGACCTGTGCATGTGTAGTACTTTAAATGCGTGGACGTTGGCACACACAGCCCTCTGCAGGATTTGCCTTAGGTAATCAGCTTATCAGAGTGTTAGACTTTGAGATATCACGTGACTCTTTACGCCACTCTTTAATTTAATGCTACTCGCAGGACCGAGTCTGTCGGGGTTGGCTGGCCACCCTCTCAGGACCCCCATGCCTCTCATGCCAGAAATAATGGTTCAAGATGTGTCTGGTTCTGATTTGTTACCTGTTATCTGACGTGAGCCACTGACTTGTGTCTGCATCTCGTCGTATTTTTGTGTTGGGAAACTAATTAATGAGTGTTCTTTGTCTACAGCTGGAGCTATGCATCTCCCTCCAATACCTGACAGGTGAAACAGCATTTACAAGTAATAGTATCTCTTGTAGAAGTGATCTTTCTGTACGATCAGGCTCTGTAGGCTGCACCTGGATGATTTCCTTCTGTAGTGAAGATTTCATTAATGGGAGGAGAGTGGAGACTGCCTCAGGGAAATTTGAGCTGTCTTAAAATCCAGAAGTTCAGGTCATTACTTTTGGCAGATCTATATTTTTATGCTACCTATTTAGTCTATTCTGTGTTCCATTCCTGATAAAAGACTGTGCTTTCTGTTCAAATCATGATGCTGAATCCTTGCAAGCAGGGACAACAAATTTTATTAAGAAAAAATGCTGTTGGCCTGATGAAATCCACATGCCCAGCAATGTTTTTTACCTTAACTACATTCCTTTTGTATCTCTAAACCACAGTACTCAAGCTGGTGCTTAGTATGTGTGATATGAAGTAAGGGGAAATTCACATGGTGTTTTTAGTTCTAGAAATTTTTCTTCCCTCTGTCCAGATGACCAAATTCTGCTTTTCCTATTCACCAAATCCTGTGATTTACAAAAAAAAAAAAAAAAAGTATTTATTTTTTTTCTATATGTATCTTCCTGGGTTTTAAGAAGTCCTGAAAGTAGGATAACTGAGGAGGACCCCATTGTCATCGGCTTTATTTCTGACTTCTGTTGAAGTACCTCAGGAAAAACTAATTACCTGCAAGAGTTTGTGCATTCTGCCTGCTAAATATTTGGATTCTAAAGAGTGAAATATAGTTGCATACTTTCTCTTGCTAAACAGTTCCCAAGTAAACATCACTGTGCACTGTAGTGACAGATGAGATGCACTAGTTTTAATTTCCTGTTAATAAATCGACTCCATATCCCCAAGGAGCAATGGTAATTCCATACTCAGATTTATACCATTTAATTACACTAAATTATACCCTGTAGTGGGTCAGAAAATGCTAAGGACGGAATCGTATCATCGACTGTCAGCACATCAAAACCCACTCAAATCTAGGCTAGAAAGATGCCTTGCAGAGTATCTAGCAGAAAAATCCTGGATCGGGCTTTCTTCTTTACCAAAATGTAAAATTAGTGCAAATACATTTATTGGCCTCATAAACATTTAAAGCTCATAAAACTAAACTATCAAATTTCTCAGAGAAAAATGTATTCCCATAACAAACTTTGGCAGCGAGTGCTAACTTATTTCCAGGATCCTTGGAACAGTTGTCTAGCAGAGGGAAGATAGCACAGTTCCATCACTGCAGGTAGGATTTATGTCAGCTGATGTGCCAGCTCTTGACTGGTATTTAATTCTATTGATATCCGTTTGTTCTAGAAGCATCTCCAATGCTTTACACCTTTGTCTAAAATCAAACTGAAGCAACATAAACGTATAACCAACCATTTACACATAATCCTAGCTTGAAATGACTCCCTGCTCTCTAACTGTAATGACTTTAAGAGAAAAAGTGGGATGCCTTGTAGAAAAACCCCGAGAGAAAAAAAAATCAGAAACAAGAGTTCTGTTGCCTTAAACGTGTAATGTATTTAAAGAGAGCAACAGCCAAATTTGCTGCCATTCATGCTTTTGTAGGACAGGGAATTCCTCCTTGGACATTATAACATCAGCAACGTGTCCCCTCTGTGAGTTGATTTTAATACCTTCCTGTCATGAAAAGGCAGGTTCATGGTCACGTCTTCAGGGCGTGCCTCTCGCCCACCTTGTGTAGATTTGTTGACTGCTCCCCTGCAATGTCCTGCCGACTCTCCTGTCGCTCCCATATCTTGGTTGGAAAGATTTTGAGGTTCCCTGTAAATATAAGGAAGGATTTACTCAAATCCTTAATCACAGTGAGCTAGATAAACCCAGCCATTTCTTTTCCCGTGCTGTAAGGTCTATGAAGTTCAGCTAATCAGTATTAACCATAAGGAATTTGCACCTGCTCTACGCAGACTGTCACCCAAAGACTAACATTAAAATGCTTTTGGATGCAAAGCATTGCCTTTTTTTGATGATGTCAACATATATATTCCATGTAGCTGTTAAATCACTCAGCAACTTTAGTAATATATATCCTGTGAGATATCACTTTCATTTCATGCTACAACAGCTTTTCTTTCTTCCTTTAGCTCTCTACAATAGCTCGGTTGCCCGTTCGCCTCTGTGCTGAGGTTATGTGATCAGAACAACAGTAGATGCAATCAAACTCACAATTAGACTGTGATTCACATTATGTAAAAGATTCATCATGCCAATTGATGTGAGATGACATGCGGTCTCTAGGCGGTGATTGCACAAGGCTTTAATCTCTTTCCACACGCTGAACCCTGTACCTATAGTGGTTCAGCAAAGCTTAGTTGTAATCATTTTTGGACTAATGCCTTGCCGTGATTTCATTACAAAGAGTATAACAATGAGGCCTTTTTCTGCTACGTTTTCTGCTACTTCTTTAAAATGCCAGGACGTGCTGATTACACAGTTAGCGTCCTGCGTGTAGTTGACCTTTGGGGTAGAAATGGTACAAGACTAGTGGGTTTTACCATTCGAGGGTTAGGTGTCTTACTGAAGACACATTAAAATATTTTATTCTTTATCCTAAAATTCTTCTTTCCCTTCTTGGCCCACTGGGTCAATCCCTTGGAAGCCTTTTAAAGACAAGCGCATGTGAGTTTCTTTCAGGAGCTCAATCCAAAACCGAAGGATTTTCATAGTTTTTAAGATGAAGAAGGATCTTGGACAAGATGACTCTTCTAAATGCTGATTTTCAGGAAAGGTCACTCCTAACCATAGCCTCCAGCTTCATGTATTTCATTCTTTTTTTTTCATTGTTTCTTAGATATTGAAAATTAGACTCTTTATGCAGGCATCTCAGCAGCGAGTGACCAGTGTGAGCATGTGTCCATCAAGAGCGAGCTGGGGAGGACAAGCCTAACTCCACACAATGGTTGGAATGATTGGAAACTGTGCAGCGACTGGATGGGCAGGGCTTTTCCAGGCTTGAAATCTAAGTAGAAATGGATTTGTTTTTACTGCCTGTGAATGACAAGGAATAGATAGATGCTAATATGCATGACTAAACTCTCTTTCAAAGAGCTGAGTATGACTGAGTGGCACTCGTTTTTCATTTGTGAATAACTTATCTAGATGAAAAATCCTTTGAGACATATATCAAAATAAAAAATCAGAAATATGTAAATTGTTATGTCTTTGGTCAATAATTGAAAACATTCATTTCCAGAACTGTAAAAAATTAGTCTTTAGCTATTTTGGAATTCACACTGTGCCCTATTTCATTAAGCAGGGAATGCAGATGATTAAGGATCAGCCATAAGCTGTAGTCATTGACTTCTGATAGAATACTTTGAACCTGTTTGTGCTTAGAGTTCTTTTAATTAACTGCTTTTTCTACAAGATCAAAGAGAACTGGAGCTAAAACTCACTGGAAGCAAAAAATCAGGTAAATCTCAAACAAAATTATATTCTATATCTGGAAATCCCATTTTTCTACTCGTACACGTGCTGTAGCACAAAAGCTGTGTTCCCCAAGCAGAGCTATGACCTCATGAAAGATGTTCTGGAGACTGCTTGGAAGTCCAGTAGGGACTTCACTCTTGTTGCTGTTTCCAGCACAGCTGAAAACCGTGTTCAGCTGCAGTCAGTGTGGAGGGCATTATAAAACCATAACGCAGGGGAATTTTTCATGAAAGCTGCGGTTGTTGCTTTTTTGTTTTGTCTGTTTCTCCAGAGACAAACGTGTTTGTATGGACCAAATATTTTGCACTAGATTAAGACCTCTATCCCATGAAGATCTGGATTCCATTCCACATTCTTGTGATTCGCTTTCACTTTGTGCACCATCAGTAAAGTCTCTCAAATCATGGTGTACCAAAGATGTCTTTTTACGTAGCCACTCTGAAGTTCTTCATTCCTAAAAGCAGTGCTGTCAAATCATCTCATCCTTCTTAAGGGAAATTGTTGATTCCATTGTTAAAGCTCTTACTAAAATAGGTGATCTCTGTATTTTATGTTGTCTCTTATAGTCCTCATTATTGATAGGAGGAATTAAGACTCCCCAGTCTTCATGGATCTTCAGTGCCTTTAAAACTGTGCCATACTGTGTAAGGACAATCACTCATTACTATGTGAGTAATAGGGGAATTCTATGGTGTAGCTGAGCCTTGCATAATATTTTTTTCAGTTCCTAACTGAATATCAGAAAAGAATCCTCTTTAATTTCTAAAATTTCAGTTGCAACTCATTCAAGTTGCAAACTCTTCCAAGTTCTAGTCTTTGGAGCAACAGGAGTAAAAAGTGACATTTACTTGGAAAAATTAATCTATTTCCTGTTGATACGAGGACATTTAGTGGGAACCAATAATAAAATTCAGTCATTGCTCACTCAAAAATCTCAATAGGGGATTTCTACACATTTGCTGTTTATTTTTCTACCAATACAGCTCTTGATTAATATCCTAAGATGGGGAGAACAAGGCCAAGGAAAACAGCAGCGTTTCCCTGAACAAACATGATGCACAAATCCAATAATTCACCAAAAAATGATGGTCTGGTTTCTCAGCAGTTATAAATATGTAGAAATACTTCACATGTGCCTTCGTCTGTTGGGGTTTTTTTTTGTTTTCCTTTATTTACTGTTTTGTTGTTTTCCTTCGCTTATTGTTTTGTTGTTTTCATTTGTTTATTGGTTTGATGTTTTCATTTGTTTATTGGTTTGTTGTTTTCATGTAGCTACACGAGAGATTGGACTTTTTTCATTACTTTTCATCATTGCTTTTGGAAACCGATTTCATTGGATAATGTTTGCTTTTAGTTAATTCAGACACTAAAAGTCAACGAGGGGATGGAAATTCTCCGAAGCATTCTTGCAGAGCAATATCTAGATGGCTTAACTTTAAATGTCATAATGCTTTTGGTTTGGGTTTTTTTTTTTTTCCTGCCATAACTAGATGCACAACAAAACTTTGTGTGCAAAAACAGAAACAGGAAGAGATGTCTTAAGGGTCAGGTGGATAATCGATAGAAATCTGTGACTTTGGCAGGTTACGTTCTGGTCTACGTTCCGTGTGGAAATGGTGGACCAGACTCAAAGGCTTTTAGATGCGAACGGCTTCCTCCTGATGCTCCATCCTGCAGTATTTTATTAGCATATTGCCTCTAGCTTCTTGACAGAGGCTTGGTGTTGCCTGATTTTTGACTTCTACTGACACAGCGGGTTGACTTTACAGAAAAACAGCTCATCTGCCCTGGTGAGAGTCTTGTGATCCAAATTAGAATAACACTTAGGCACACGCTCAACTTAAGCATTAGGCAGGACTGTTGCAGTCTGTGAAACTACTCTGGTAACGAGCTTTTGAATGTTTTGATTTATTTGGATAAGGAGCACGGCGAAGATGAGCAGAAAAATCAAAGGAATAATTTTGGAGAGCTTCACTAGTGTTTAGAGACTGACCCTCAAAAAAGACACCAGCATTTGCCTGTTGATGAATTTCTGGTTTGGCCTCCTCCACGCTGTGCAATGACACGAAAAAAAATCTGTATTATTATGTCTCCTGTTGTGAGATGAAAGTAGCAGAGCTTCCTAAGCTCAGTGCTGTTCCCAGGCGTAGATATTTCCCTTTCCAGTTCTGGTCGTCAGGAAGGAAGGAAAGAGGATAACTGCAGACACAGACTCAGGAGAGACCACTCAATGGGGTTACCATATGCAGATATTTCACCAGTGACACCAAAATGGCCCAAATCTATCCCAAAGGCCATTTGCAAGAAGGTGTTCAGCTGGCCATTCCGTTTTGAAAGATGTAATTTTTATTCTAAATTAATTTGACATTCCTTATAATAGAAACATACGTTGATGGTAAGGGTGTTGAGGGCCATGTGCCAACCCTCCTTTGATGCTCCTGATGGAACAGTGGAACTCTGGCTACGCTCAGGTTGTTTCCAGCTAGGACTGTGGATGTTGATTTTACCTTCTCACCGAGCAATAGGCATGTCCAGTTATACCAGTTATACCAGTCACTAACTAAAGTCTTTATGCACCTGTAATTTATTTATTTCTTAATTAAAATAAATCTACAGGTGGAAATTGAAATTAGAGAATAATTTTTCAGATGTGAACATACTGACAGGAATTATCCCATCTCTGTCCACCTGTGACTTGCCCTTTCTTCTCTCTCTCTGCTGATTCAGTGTTGCACATCACTTTGCAGAGGTCTGATAAACCAACAGATAAACTTTTCTTAACATTCCTTTGGGAAGAATTTAGAGATACACATTCAGAAATTGAAATTGAAATTTCAAAATTCTGGAATTTAGTAAGAGTCTGCATAGCAGAGTAATGTCCTTGTAGTTTCAGCATGTTTCAGTAGGACACTTTCACCAACCTTTGCCTCTGACAGGTCTAATGAGGTCATTACACCTCTTTGCAGGTCTAATGCTGGAGAAGTCAGGAGAGCACTTCAAAGACTATCAGCTTGTGGTGCGGGAGCCCCTGGAGAGTCACTGTTTGGCACATTTGCCTCCAGATAACACCTTAGGGACCAAGTGGGTCTCTGGATTGTGATGTCTGTTGCAGTATGACACCCAGCAGCAGGAGTTCTGGGAATTGTGCCGTGGCCCTGAGGGCACTGGCAGTCCCTCTCCTAGCAGTTTAGCCAACAGTCTTCAGGGCCTCCTCCGATACGGTGCTTGGATCAGGCTGTTGTGTAGAAAGATCTGTAAGAAGATCCTCAGCTGGGATCCTCAGCTATGCAGCACCCACCCTTGGCTCAGGAGCTGCACTTAAGCTCAGGCTTGGTCCTTGCCTGGGCTATGCTGTAGCATTGCCTACGCCCGGCCCTGTGCCTTGCTGATCCTGACCGTGCCTTGCAGACTTGCCTTGCCGTGACTGCAGGCCCACCTCACCCTAAGGACTTATCTGGAGATCACCTTACTGGTTAATGATGCTGGTTATCATCAGACCTGCTGATCTTGTTCGGGCCTTGTGGGACACTACCCCCGCCTGATTGGCCATCACCTTTGGCTTCTGGATCGCCTTCCCTTTGGAGAAGCCCACACTTGCTGCTAATTGACAACATAAGATTAATAAATTCTATTTCGATGACCTAAATTAGCCCCCCCTACAGTTAATCCTCTGTCGTGTATTTTATCATTTTAGATTATTTAGATGTTTTACTCCTTGCTGTGCAGAGCTCTTCCCCAGCCCATTTGAATGACTTGGAGGCTTAGGTGAACATTTTAAAACACATAAATAATGAACATACCACTGGTTTGCAAATTCCTTCTGCTCTCACTGGCTGCACTGTCTTGTTCCCATTTTGCCCCTTGTTGCTTGTGGGTCCTTCTACCTTAAGAAGCATGGAAAGCTACCACAGCAGCACGGCAGAAATACCAGGTAGCAGCTGTAGCTCGCAATTCCCTTTTTTGTTCTACTTTAGAACAGGGCAAAATAGCAATTGCATGTGTTTAATTAGATTCATTTTGGTTGGAAAGTGCCAATTCATCAAAATACTCCTGTAATTAACAGTCAGTTTCACTGATTCTTGTCATTCTAAACTTTTAAAACACTATTTGCTGTTGATTTCACCTCAGTCAGTTATTAATGGAAGCAGAGATGAAAAACATATGATGGCAGGTAAAGAACAAGGGGGAAAAAAAAAGAAGATGGAAAAATGAAAGAAATTAAAGAAAGTGAGAGAAAGAAATGAAGAAAATTCTAATTACTGCTTGCTTGGGGCAGCTTGAGTGATGCTGTAAACCCAGAGCAGAGCCTTGTTACTCTAAAATAACTCAATGGAAATGCACTTCCTAACACCTGCGCCCAGCTGAGCTGCATCAATCCACATGAAAGGCTTGAGATTCACATGCAATTCCTGCATTTTGCATCTTCACGTTGGAATATTGCAACTTTCAGACTTTTTTTTTATCAGTACTAAAATATTTCTCCCAAATTACTCTTCCTTCCAGAATTGAGCCAAGATTCTGAAAACAGAAAATACCTTTTTTTTTTCCTTAAGAACATGTTGATGCTACTTGTAAAAAATCACCTCAAAAAGAGACAAAAACCTAAACTTGTATAGGAATTATTTTTGTTTTTTAGCTGAGATGAGAGAAGAAGTTTTACCAGCTTATTAAATTTTTAATAACGTGAGGTGAAGAGAGAGAGAATATTAGCTTGGGCTTTATTATCAAAAAGTTAACGTATACGTTACCCATACATCCTTTTGTAACACAAAGTAGGTAATAAATATATTTCACTTGTTCTAGTGGTATTCCTGAGTGGAATGAGTGACTGAAAGATGAAGGGAGGTGTTTGAAAAGGAGGGTTCCCTTTGCTTTGTGGGTACCATGTCACAAATCGTAAAATACCAGGATCATTTCTAACAATACCATGGGTCCAGGTGCTTTCATGGGAAAAACAATACCTGAATTTTGATGATATAAGTAGCAGAAAAACAGAATATGACCCTCTGATCCTTTGAGGTTTTTTTCTTTTTCTACAAAACCATTCTTGTCAGAGCAATTTAATTACACTTGGAAAATATTTTTATGTCGCTGTCTGTAGGGGAGTATTCTGAAAGAGAATATTATGAATGAAACGTTGTGAAAAAGTACTAAATATTTTATAAACAAAAGAGAGGGGAAAGAGATTTTCTTGTTTTCCAGTAACAAATAATCAAACCAAACCAAAGGTAGTAGCAGATTTGCTCTTATTGCTGTCTTCCATAAAGCACAGAGATGACTGGACTGCTTTCTCACAGCTTTTGTCTGTCTCAAGAGCTGGGTTAGAACAATTTACATTTTTCTTTTATAAAAACCAATCGTTTCGATAGTTTCAGTGCCCTGTGATACTGCACAACATCAAACCCACTTTTTGATTGAAAACTAGCTTTTCATTACTGAGATGTTTAATTTTTTTTCCTTTATTTTTGATTTTTATTTTAATGTTTTACCTCTTTTCAAGTGTTTGAGAAAACGAGGGGCTGAGAAAGCTGCTGATGGATAAGCAGCAGGAAGGCAAGACCTGTTACTGGGTCTCAATAGTGATGATTCCACTTCCTCCCCACCCTGCAAGCCTTCTGGCTCTGCCAGTTCTGGGCCTCCCTTAAACTGACCGTTTCTATTTCATGCATGGAGGAATGGCCTGCAATCAGTAAACATACAGGTGAAGTATTTATATGCATTCAACTGCTACAGTGCCAATTCTTGTTTCAGTTTTTATGCTGTGTTATAATATGACAACAAACACAGAGCTTAGAGGATTTCTGAACTCTGAGCCTGCCCAGTACAGCCATGTGTCATTATAGATAGCTCAGTAAGCTCTCCTAGGAAGCAGCTAGATGGTACATGAAGAGTCCTTGACAACAGTGTCAAAGAGGAACCTCCTTCTCCAGTGTGTGCTCCCTGACGCTGACTTTTCATGAACTCATTGCACTCAAGTAAGTAAAACCTGCCAGCAGAGCTCTGTGGGAGTGCTGCTTGTGGGTTTTGCTGACTCCGACTGGTTGAGCCTACCCGATGCTGTCTTGTGCCGTGTGGTCATCCGAGTCCACATCTCTCCACTGCTTCCTTCCGTGGCATAGATATTTCCCTGCTCACTATTATTCAGCTGCCCAAAACTCCATTGGACAGCTGGGCTGTCAAAATTAATTCACAAAGGACATAGTGTTGGAGTGCAGAGATAGGGATCTACCCCTGAAATATGATTACTGAGATCTTCCCTGCCCTCTTGGCAAAGCAGGTGATCAGGAGTGAGTCTGGAGGCAAAATATGGCTGGATTGATAAAGAAGAATGAAGAAGAAAGGATAACAGAGGACAAGGAGCTAACAATTTAACCCAGTCTCTGCATAAAGTAAGTGATGGTCCTCCCTCTGTTAGCCACAGTCCCAAAGCAAGTAGGGGTCTTTGACCCTGACAGTTGATCTTTTGGAAGCGCAAGGATCTAATGAATCAGTTACTGTGAGCCCTGGTGCTTTTAGATTTGTTTTTCTTCAAAACTTTTTTTTTTTCCCTTCCCAGAGCAGTTCATTTTATGAAGTACTCGGTATTCAAATATCCGACTGTAGCCAGCTTTGCTATACTCAGAAGGCTGGTTGATTCACAGGGCTCTGATTCTGCTATCATTTCCCACTTGTCCGTGGCACTAAGACACTGCTGGGACAGATCAGATAATGATTCTAAACTGTGTAGTTGTTCAAACTGAACAACTACTTTGGCAAAATAATAACTTTAGATAAAGTTCCTAGCGTGACCTCTTCTCTTGTAGCAATCTTCATTTTGCTTGTTGACAGAGCTTTGTCACTTAGGAGCATGGAATAAATTAAACTATTGGCCAGCATCCAACCAACAAATTGAAGCTTATACTAAGTATAAAGAATACTGAAGTCCACCTATCAATCTTTCCTCCCTGTTAATAAGGACAGCATAACCTAATCCTAAATGAAGATGCAGCTTGAAAACCAACACCCTTGATTCTAGTCAAGAAGATGCTGAAGATCATTTGAATGAAACAGCTGTTACTGTGTGTTCTGTTTGGTTGCACAAGGTAGCTGAACACAACCTGGGTGCATACCCCTGGTGAAATACTGCTGACACCTTTGATCATAATCCCACAGCTTTCAAGTGGCAATTTAGCTCAGAAATCTACAAAATAAGATGTGTTGTAGCTTTTCCCTGCGGCAGAAAGTGTCAGTATTCTTAAAAATTGCAACAGTTTAGCAGTTTATTTGCCTCATTATACTTCATGGGTGGTGTACTAGCTTACAGGTTATAGTGGATGGGTTTTTTTGCACCCAATAGCTGATTAATCAGGAAGCCCAATCTATGAGTAGAGATTTCCTTAGACTTTCATTGCCATAGGGGAAAGCATAGAGTGGGGCTGCACAACTCTTACACTCTTCCTGAGAACTAATTTTTATCCAGTTTATCTTTTTATCTTTATCTTTTTTATCTTGTTTTTAACAAACTATTGTGATCTGATCAGTTTGCCAGAGGAGAGATTGCTTTTTTTTTTCTTCCCCCCCACCCCCCTTTTCTAGACAGATGCATCAAAAAGCAGTAGGAGGGCTGGCTCATCTCCACTGATAATAGCATGCAGGATAATTTTGCCATGTGACTCACTTTATTCTCTGACTCTAAAAGACATTTTTAAAAAAGAGTGGCATTAATTTAAATAGATTTCCCCATAAACAGGTTTTACTAAAAAAAAGAAAAAAAAAAGTCTTTGCTTTAATCTCATCTTTAAAAAGTACAGGAAAGAAAATGCTCACTATGATGTCCCAGCATTTAAAAATATTATTAAAGAAGGAAAATATTCTCTTAGTGAGACAACAGAACATACTTGGTGAAGTGTATTTGCAGGGAAGAATTTTTCCCTGAGTGCACATCACTGCTTTCTTAGTCTGACAAGGAAAAATAATGCTTTTTGCTTCCTCCTGCTCTTTTGTAGCTAGACCCTCATCTAACCTTGACCAGGGTCATGGCATGGAATGAATTGATAAGACATACTTCGTTTAGGATTAAATAACAATGAGACTGACAGAGCCTGGAGGGGCTTGCAATCCTAATGGAGAGTTTTATCAGCACTCTTATGGAGGAAAAACAATATGACTTGGATTAGTTGCTTCCTATGTGTCAGTCATACAAGACAAACATACCCAGCAGGCTAATCTAATGTGCTTTCCCAACATTTTGAAGAACATCAAAGGTATTAAGTATATGAAAGAGAGAAGTATTCTTAGCTGATTCTTACTGGAATACACGTTACTCCACTTTCTGAGCCCCCTTTCTTTGTTGTTTTGTTAATCTGTGCAGGTTCTCCAGCGGGTTCTATTCCATTTGCTGTGGTATGAGAAACTTCACTCAGGTTCCCTGCTAGCAGCCTAGCTCCAAACTGAGTATCTTAGTCTATGTGACATAAACAGTTTGTCGGAGATGCATTTCACACACATTTCAGGAGGTCAGTGAGACATTTGATCCCATTTCTAGTGTTGGAAAGAAAAAAAGTCCAAAATCTGACTGGCTCTCCACATGCCAGAACACAAATAGTGCAAGTAGCTACATGGAACTCTGCACTTTTGGTGCCTCTCTATTTTCTTCTTTAAATGCTTAGGCCATTCTATATTTGAGCCCTAGAAGCGAGTTCAGGATGGAGCCAATTTAGTTCTTTCCACCAGCAGCATAGGTTTCTGATTACTGTTAATATCGCTATTTACACATAGCAGATCAAAGGCAGAAACAAAAGTCAATCTAAAAACTGTGGCCAGAAATCATTAACGAGCCAGAATAATCTGTCTGCTGATGAATCTCCTTGAATCACAACGCCTGTGATCTCTTTCTCCCGACTTGTGCCCATGCCTTGCCCTGCAGAGCACCAGTTAGCACAGAGCAAAAGTGAGCCAGGAAAGATGCTGGCAATTTAAAACTACTGATGGTGACCTGTCCGTGCATTCCGTTGTGTTTTGGTCTTGTTCAGTTTCTTTTTTCTGGATGGAGCCTACAAATTTTGCTTTCCTTGTCTTACGCTGATCCCTTCCTAAAGGAGAGATGCGGTTCATCCCCTAAAGCAAAGGGCAGGGATGTACTGGAGATAGTTCTGTTCTGCAAAGTCAGGAAAGCCAGGTGTAAAACAACACCTTTTGCAATATCACCTTTAAAATTTGCCTTGGGAAAGTTTAACCTGCTAAGTACTTTCTTGTGAGGATCCTGAACCTGAGTAAGAAATTGAAGTCCACCAACAATAGGTTTTCATCCATTAGTTTTTTCACAGACCATGAAGAAATATTTCACAAACCTAATCTAAGAAAGAACTCGTAACATTACCTCCAGCCGATGGATTTTATCATGGTGTCAGCATCCATAGAATCCTATATCCAGGTACCCCCAGAACTCTGCAATCCAAATACGATACTAATTTCATGTGCTGTCTGTAAGGGTGAATGTTGCTGCAGAGCTGATTTCAATAATATTCTTCTGTGATGTGGGGACCCAACTTCTGCCACCTTCTTCTCAAACACACTTTGGATATCTTAAGAATCCAAACGTACCACTGCAAGAAATCACCCCACTATTATTCTTATTAGAAACACAGATTGATGGCTGAAGAATATAAAAATAAAAAGTATATTTTCTTTATTTTTTTTCATACTTTGAAAATTTCATTTTGTTTCAAACCTTCAATCTTTCCTTTATTTTACAGTATTTCCTTCACTTGCTCATAAGCTGTATTTCAAGGGAGAGACTAGGATGCTCCCTTTGTATTTCAGTCAGAATGTGACATCTGGTATTTTTATTTGCTAGGTAGTCTTATCTTCTGTGTAAACACACACAGGCTCGATCTGCTAGATTTCCTTCTACTCCAGTTCTCAGTGTAGTATTTATTTTTTCTAGTCACTTACAAACCCACGAAAGCCCCATTCCTCTTTTTACTGTGTGTTTTGACCAACGTCAACATCCTGAAAATTTTTTATGATCCAATTTCACACCTATTATTTCAATGTTTTTTTTTGTTTCTATTAGCCATAAGTAATCATTTCCTTCCCCTTCCCTTTTCACTGACTGCAACACTGCCTCATTTAATTTTCAAAGACTTCTTTTGGCTTGCACATGTGTTTTAGGTAACTACTTGCTACAGTTTATCCTAGATTTTCATATGTGGACTACAAAAAGAAGGGACCTGTACTGGAGGTTGACATCACTTCCAAATTCTAGACATCTGTGTTTTGAAATGAGGTCCTTTGAAAGAATTTTCCCCTTGCATGTAACAAGTGGCTGTCGCTGTGTTTCATTCCGCGAGGTAGATGATTTGTCTGAAAGCCTTGATTTAGGATTTTCTCAGATCTTAGGAGATAAAAAATGTAACTTCTTAGTTGGATAGCTACGTTAGTTGGGTAGTCAGATAAAAAATGTAACTTCTTACTTGGATGGCTACGATAGTTGGGTAGTCAGCTGGGTCAGTTTTCCTCAGGTAAGTAAGTAATACTCTTTTGACTTCTGAGTTGTAAAAGTTGAAGTTTTACGTGACTATTTCTCCATTTAACGGGCATTACGGTAGCTATTGGAGGATGCCAGTTGTAGCAGCTTACCAACACCAGGAGATGGGGGAATACACCATAATGGTTTATATACATTTTTATTTTATGCATTGTATATTAAATTAAAATTTCAAGGGATATATTAAAAAAACAGCACTTCTTTTAGAAGCAGCATACCTGTTAATTTCATCAAACTAAATTCTCCACTTGTAAGGGCCTGTGAATAGGGGGTTTTAACAAACACTCTTAGAACTACTTGTGCCTTTTTCCATTACTTAGATTGCAGTTTCAGCACGTGGCAATGAAATGGTTCTCTAGCAATCTGCGGAATGAAGAGAGGATGTTTTTACTGGTGGACTTCTCAATAGACTGATCTAATCCTGTCGAGCTCCTTTCTTCTGATTCTGGGTAGAACTGCAACATGAAAGGAATTTATTATTATAAAAGGACTTGCCTGTACACCATGTTTGTAATAAAGTGTAACATAAGATTAATTTATAACGATTCTCATGAATTTATGATCAAGTTCCTAACTTTGCCACAGGTATCCTTTTCAACCCTGAACCAATTGTTCAAACTGCCTCCTTTATTCCCCTGTCTGGAAAATGGGGAAAATAGTTCCTTTGTTCCAAGTTTATAATACCTTTGCATTCTTCAAGCCTGTGATGTGTCTGTACAGGAGTAATGGAGCTGATCATTGTGGCTTTCACACACATTCCTCTGTGAAATAGAGAAGAGAAGCAACAGGTCTGTTCTCTAATCTAGGTGGCATTTCTATATGGTGACACCTTTTTTTACACGCCTATCATAGAACTGAAAATGATGAGCTTTTCCAAATATTGGTACTGGTAGTTGTCAGTAGGTTGGCTCTGCTAAGATCTCTACAAGCCCTTCCACAGACAGTGTATCTCCTTCATTTAGCTTTCTAGACATGTACATGCTATGGTGATGAACTCATAACCAAGATTAAATGACTTGAGCTTGACTGCATAAAGTCACAGTTCTACCTTTTCTAGGAACTACAGAGCTCCTAGGATTTCTGCATGCTCAGTTTTCATTAATTCTAATACAGCTGTTCCTGGTAATGCAGTTTTGCTGACCAGTTCCTAAAGAACTGGATGGCTCACCTACTCCTTTATTTTCTGTCATGGTATTTTTCATGGAACTGTGCTTAATAACATCAAGTAAATCTTCAGTGCCTTTCCCTTTTTCTGCTGCCCTACAAATGGATTAGGTGAGGATGCAGGGTGTCTATTCTGATTGATCTTTCCTCTCATAGATCTTGCGGTGTAATCTTTGCAATATAAGCATGGAGGTCAATATATGCTGATGGGAAATTCTCTGTTAGGATGGACTTTCCAATGTGTTTTGGCTGATCTACCAGCTCTTTACTGTTCTAGTGCCTGGGTACTGCCCTCTCCCCTACTCCTGAAACACTGGCTTCAACTTCTGCCCTTGTGCCATTCCTGGTGCTTGTCAGGCTCCCGGAGGAGCTGAGTCTACTCACTAAGAGCAGAAAACCAACATGTGGCAATTTAAAAACAGCCACTTTGGTGTATCTTCTTACTGAAACATCAGCTAAATTATTGTACTAAGCAGTGGTGAGTTATCAGATTGCATCGGTAATGCAGCGAACACCTTAAGAAAACCCTGATGCAGATTTTCTTCATTATTTTTTCAGGCAAGAGTAGGAGGCCGTCCTGACCAAGACTATGGAGCTGTTGCCAAAACAACAAAAAAGCTCTTATTGTCAGTTTTTGTGAAGTCTCACCCAAAAGGCTGACAACTGATGGTACAAAAGTCATCCTTTCCATTCAGATAGTTGCCCACTATGAAGCTGAAATACATGCATGTAATTGTAGTGTGTGGGGTTTGCTTTTCCTCAGTCTCTTTGGGGTAAATAGATGAAGATTTCCCAATGTAATAACTATACCAGTGCTTTTTGGAAGATATAGGAGCTCAAATCCAAAGCAAATTATTTCCTTCATCTAACTAGTCTCTAACTGGATTTAAAAAAGTTATTTATTCTTTGCCATAAATATAACAAGTTCCTGATTCAACAACAGTTAGCTCTGTGTTTAAAGATTTTTGTTACTCGTAACTTGTCAGTGGTTTAGTGGTATTTAGTCGTCTGTTTATGATATCTTCCTAGAGAAAAAAGAGATTTAGGCAACAGTTTGAATGCTTTGTAGGATAGGGTCTATCCACAACAATCGAGTCAAAGTAATCCACTGACTTTTTCTCTTAAGCAAAACTTTGCTAAACACTGAAATGGAGTTTTAGACAGAGATCAAAAATATTCGCCCTTCTAAAGTTGTTACATAAAATACTTTATTAGTGACCTGCTAATTAGATATGAAAGTTAATCTTGAAGTGTTTCATGAGTCAGGGAGGAAAAAAATACAAATGAGGGCGAAATTGCTCTGGTATTTTAAACCTGAAGAGCAGTGCTGATTGTCAAAGCTAATTCTCTGACAGTTTTCGTGTGCGTCGTCATAAAAATCCCTTGGCAATCTGCAATTTTGCCCTGTGTTTCTGAGGGGTATTTAATGATTCACCTGAACAAACAAATGGAATGAATACTGATAGGTAATGTAATACATAGAATGTTAAAAATACCACGTTGTTTCTAATCCTTATGAGATGGAACTAAAGATAGGTATGGTATAGAATGAGAAGGACGAAACTATGTCTCTTTAGGAAGGTTTCTCCCCGATTAGCTGTAAAGAACTCATATTGTGTTTTGTTAGTTTTCTTGAGGAAACCAGACCTAAGGAAGAGGTTACTCTATTGCTTAAGTCTTTGTGTGTGTGTTTGCATTTATGTACAAAATTTCTAGGCTTTTTTGAAACCAATTTTTATTTCAGCTGCGTATGAAGTTCTAAAATGTACCAAAATGTATCCTTGCTATCTTTACACTTAAGGAAATAAATGTTGTGGAGGGGTTGTAATGCTTAGTATTTCCATCAGAGGGTACTATAAACATGCCTAAAACTTACTTTCTTGGCTTCATCTGCAAAGAAATGGCTGTTTCTTTCAGTTTGGGATTTCTTGATCATGTTCAGTGTTTATAAATTCTGTGTACCATCAGATATATTTGCCTTGCTGAAAATGAGCGGTTTATGTAATCTCATTAAAAACATTTGAAAACAAGTTTAGCAAACGTTCTCTTTTCCTTGTAAGTATTCACTGGATATTCCCTTTTAAAAAGAAGCCTCAATCCAGAACTTCTGTATGTAAAATGCTAACGTGGATGGAGGGGAAAAGTGTTCTTTATGTACTGAACGTCTTGAACATCTTGGCAGTCAAAATATACTTTCTCTGTAGATATAGAAAGCAATTCTGGCAGCAGAGCTTGAGAACCTGAAGTGGTATGCTTAATATATCTCGTACAAACATGTGTTGTAGAGTAGCAGCAGTCACCTGCCAGTCACTGGCTGCCCTTGGGTCAGATGCTCTTCAGTACGGGGAGCGCTGCGGGTGCTGCATCTCCACCAGCGCCGCGCTCCTCCGTGGAGCAGGCACTCTGGTTGTGCCAGGGTTGTTTGGGTTCAGCCAGCTGGATTCCTCTTTTTCCTACACATTTTCACAAAGCATCTCTCTCCCATTTTCAGAAACTCCGTACACTTTTCTTCTAAGCCCACCAGCTGTCTTTCTGCACAAAACTCACGTCCTGAGAAACCTGTGTAATTTGTCTGCTAATTTCATGAAGGGTTGGCTTATGAGTTAGAGGATCATGAAAATGCAATATAGTGTTGGTTGTTAATGTCATCCTGATGTTGAGATGGTAAACCAACATCGTTCCGATCATCTCCCTACTTCCAACCCCGCGACCTTGTCCTGTAGACATTAATACTCTAATAATAGCAACAATATGGAATATGCAGATATCAGAGACTGAAATCTTGTCTTTCTGACCAAGTTTTATTTGGTTTTGCTGGTTTTTGGTTGGTTGGTTTGGTTTCTTTTTTTCCTGGCTATTCAAAATTTTCTTTTGCCTAGCTTTTTAGATTTGGTTCACTTCACAGAATCACAGGATCACTGTGATTGGAAAAGACCTTTAAAAGCATCAAGTTTAACAGTTTTCTAACTCTACCAGGACTACTACTACACCATGTCCTTGAGCACCATATCTAGACAGCTTTAAATGCATCTAAGGGTGGCGACTCACCCACGTCCCTGGGCAGCCTGTTCCAGCCTTTGATAACCCTTTCTTGTTGACTGTGGAGTTTCTTTTTGACTTGTGACAAAAACCCAATGAAAATGGACAGAGTTTATTTGATATTAAGTAAGATTTTAGGATTAGTAAGAAATAGGCACCTCTGGAATGTATCTTTATTCGCCTAACCAGTCTTTGCTATCATCATGAGATCATGAATTTCCTGTTTCAACAGGAAAGACGTTTTCATTCAATGCCATGAATCACACTGGTGTGATTTTTAAGCAACATCTCAATGTCATAGAACGGCCGAGCTTGGCAGGGACCTCAGGAGATGTCTAGTCCAGTGCCCCAGGTCCAGGCAAGATCAGATCGAGTGGTCTGCCCAGGACCTTGTCTGGATGGATTTTGAGTATCTCCAAGCTTGGAGATTCCAGAACCTCTCTGAGCATCCTGCTCCAGAATTCGATTCCTCTTACAATACATTCTTTTTTCTTTTTTTTTTTTTTTCCCCTATGTTTAAATTTAATTTCCTATATTTCAGGAAATACATCTAGAGGTAGAAATCTCAAGGAGTAACTAAACAAAACTAGACTGCTTTACTAACTGGAAAATAAAACTACCCCTTTCTATTGCCATGTTATTCGCATATAATTGTGTCATAATGCTGTGAAGAACCATTAAAGCCAGTGTTTTAATTGATATGCAGTATCAACTTGCATTAAAACAAAAAAATGAGTCATAGAGTGGGGATTGACCATTGCTAGAATGCTTATAAAGAAGAGTCTTAAATTATCTATTGTTAAGTGATGTTTTATTTGTTGATTTCTTAGGTGGAGTTTTTAAGATGAAATACAGACAGGATTAAAACGTGTCTTAAGTTCAAATTGTTCTGTGCTGTACTTTCTAATATGTTTTTTTCCTCCTTGGATTTGACCAAAATCATTCAAACACTGTGGAAAAGGAATTGCTGCTGACTCAGAGGCTGCTTACATACTTTATGAATTATTAAATTGTTAAAATATCCCTTCAGATTTGGAAGCTAAGATCTTCCTATAGCTAGAACTTGTTGACTGTAAAAACACTGCCTCTGACTGTTTCACAGGTAGGCAACATGTATAAAACAATTTCACTTTCAATATGTAGTTTGTCTGTGTATATATAAGTAATTTTTGTAATAAATATAGACAACGTTAGGCATTTTTTATTTAAATAGAGGTAAACTATTTACTTTAGTGAAGTAATTTTGGGAATCACATACTAAATGGAAGCAAAATCACAATCTGGTTCATTTGATTAAAAAAAAAAACAAACAAACCAAACCTAAACAAAACAAGGCCTGACTATTTTTGCTTAGTTTAGATTTTTAAACTGTAGAAATAAAGGAAAAAGTGGTATAAAAACTTAGCAAATCTCAGTATATGAGCATTAGAGGCATTGGCACTGTCTTTTTGACCTTCATATCCGAGCGCAGTGAACTTAGCATGGTATAGAATTCTCTGCTGTATTCTGATTCTGCTGAGGTAAATAACAAAACTCCCATTGTATTCAGTGGTACAGGATTAGCCCCTCTATTTTTTACTGGGGCAGAGCCTTTTTTCCTTACTATTATTGTATCTTCATATAAATATAGCAGCATTATTGAAAGCCTGAAGCTTCATGCCATTGCTTTGCTCATCTTCTTAAATTCAGTCCCACATGGCAGATTTCTGTGGAGCCTTATCTCTCAAGCCAAAAAGAAAAGCATGATCACAATAGTCAGTTTGGCTTTTCTTCTCATCTCTGTATGCACTTCAGTGCAGGAGAAGTTCAGCCACCACAGAGCTTCAAATGCTTTCTTTCAAAGGCATTAAGAAAAGAAAGGGAAACAAATATTGAGCTATTGCAAAGAAGTTTTCAGCCAGTGCATGTTTATTAAGCTTACTTTCTTCTCTCTGGCATATTCAAAGACATCTGATTAAACTGTCCCAAATAAGAAGGACAAAGCTGGCTTCAATCTGTGCAGTGCAGATAAATAATTTTGTGGGAGATTTTTATCTTCTCTCAGGCTCTGTAGTGGGGACTCGTTGAGACGTTCCAAACAGGCTGAGTGCACTGCCAACTGCAGTCCTGCACGGGATATGCTAAAATATTCTATCTGGCTAATTGGAGATAGAAAAGATCGTTTCTAATCACTGCATGACATACTTTGCTATTCTTACAGATGCTCAGTCCTATTTCTTGCTTCACGTGTATTTTCTGTGAAATTACTGGGCCAGGTCACCAGAACAAGAAGGGACCAATATAGCAGCAGAAGTTGCTGGATGGCACAGCATGCAATGACCTTGAGGGGCCCCTTGCCTGGGTATCCTGCTTTAATCTTTGCACTCCCCGGTGCTTCAGCAAGGTGATAACTTACTTTTATTTACAGGTAGATGGTATTGTTGGAAGGGACCATTCAAAGGCAAAAAGAAACATTGAATAACATCGTTTTAATTAAAATGGAGACAGAAAAGGACTTTGTCACCCAGATCCTTAGCTGTAAGTTCTCCTGAAGTCAACTTCTAGCTCTATCCGAGGATCTTCATGATATATTTCATTTTTTTCAATATAGAAATCTCTTTCATAAAAGAGAATTTGATTAAGGAATGTAACTGCTCCTTTTTTCCACGGTGGTTGAATATGAAAATCAACAGCCCCAACTGCCTCTTGTTTCCTCACCTGCTTACATTTACTTTTAAACTAGTGATTAGTGAACGAGTGTGACATTAGAATAATGTGAGTAAATCAGACAGTACTGATACTTCCAATCTCTGCTTCTCTTCTATTCATAAAGTTCATCTTTATTTCAGTTCATCTAAAAGACAGGCCAGGTTATAATTCAGCTTCAGCTTTACTCAAACCAGTATTGCCACGATAGTCACACATCATGCTCTTCTGCTTGGGCATCAAGACTTAGAGGAAGTTGCCAAAGGAGATCGGAACATTGCACGTGCAATAATCACGTGAAAAAAATTAACTTACTGTAAGCTCCTTGAAAAAAAATGAAGTTGGTGATTTTTTTTGGTAATATTTTCCTCATTCTGAAATCACCGAATCACAGAATGGTAGGGGTTGGAAGGGACCTCCAAAGATGACAGACATGATGGAACCTCCGCCACTGAGTTTAGGCGACATCCCTGTACGCTGACGACAGGGGTGCTTGGTGTATGTGTATCAATCAGCACCCACGTGATTCTGTAACTGAGAGTTTTGACCAGCAAAAAACCCTTATTACCAAGTATTTTTAAATTGTCAATTGTTTAAATTCTTCCCTTGAGTCCTCTTTTCTGTATTTTCCTGTTCTAAGCATTGTCCTTTTTTCCTGCTGTTTACACCAGTGCTTACTGATAAAATGAACAGCTACTTGCCTGCTACATCCCCTTTAGTTGCACTGATTGGCCATCTCTCCTTTGAGTGCCTCTGCTGAGTATCAACAGCATCGTGCCTCTTGCAATGAGTTTGTGCCTGTGGAAATTAACTCCCTCGGTTCTCATTCCCTTTTCATTCCCTCTGTTAATAGACCAAAACAGTTCCCAAAAAATCTTACCACCCACTGCTGTCTTCACTGGAGGAGAGACACAGCAAAACCCAGGGAAGAAAAGATTATTTTGAAGATGATGTCTTCATTGCAGAATAATTACTTTAAAATGCAGTCAGTGGATCCCAAATCCATGGTCTACTTTTGCTCCTTCCCAGTAGGCACTACCTCTGGCTGTCACTCATCCCCAGTGCCACTCGCTTGCGGTCCTATGAGTGAGCACAACAGTTTATGGCTGATTCAAGCACACTGAGGCAGCAGTTACCGGGTTGCGTTGCTCCCTGTGTACATGCAAATGCCTCTTTAACTGCAGGCACCCACATTTTTCTAACCCTGTCATCCCGTCTCTAGGAGAGAGATCATAAAATTAATTAAAGGAGGTTTTATTGCACATTTGGGAAAGCGATGGGCCTTCGTAGCTCTGGCTCAGCAGCCTCTGATTTCATATTTGCATGAGGCTAATAAAGAAAACAAGACAATTGATATAATACCCTCTGCAGATGAGATTTCTGTAACTGATGGCATAACTTTCATGAACACAATGCTGCAATACATTAACTTACCACTGGAAGTGGTACTTAACCTCTTTTATGATAGTTTTGGGAGACTTAATGTTAAACTGCTTCGTACACATCTATATACTAATGGTCAATAAAAAAAGTGATGATTCCACTCGGAATAGTTTTTGAGTCAGAATTCCTGTCTGGGTTCTTTTATGTTGGGAAAAGGTGTAGCAAACTTCTTTTTCTATTCATTAATAATTAATTTTTTAAAAAAAATTATTTATTTATTGTTTTCCCCAAAGTGGAAATCCTGGCAACTCTAGAGTACAAACTGTGATCTGAACAGTCCCTGGGGTGGAAAGAGGGGAATGTTCCATGGATGTCCCCTTGCAGAAGCAATCTAAGTTCTGTTTCGGAAATGTGCCTGACAGCACCCCAACCCTCGGGTGTTTTAGAACAACAGCACTTCACAAATACAACTGTTACTTATATGCTGAGTTAATGTAACATTTGTACAGCATTTGAGGATCTTGACAACGCTCAGGAAAGCTGTAGCGTTTCCAATAACTGTATTGCTTTGCAAAGGGGATAAAATGTTTGTGGGGGGAAGAGTTCTTTGAATGAACTGTCTACAGAGGAATTTTGTTAGTTCAATTTCCTTAGAGAAATTGCAGTTGTTTCAATAGCAAGAGGGAGAATCTGTGTAAGACGAGAGTTATCCTGATTATTAAATGATGATAACACACATGGCCTTATGGGAAGCCAGAATAGAGTGCCTTTCTCACAGCATTCCAGGTGTGAAATTCAAAGATGCTGAGTGTCATAAATTGAAATGTTCTTTACAAATGATCTGCTCGTATGGGAAAATTTATCATAGAGTCACAGAATTGTAGGGGTTGGAAGGGAGCTTTGGAGATCATCGAGTCCATCCCCAGTAGTGTTGCTTACTTTAAGGAAAAAAAAAATTAGCTTCCTCTTACAAGAAGTCCAAACATAAATTGATTTCCTTCTTCCTTTCAGCTAATGGGCAATTGAAGAGGTTGCTACTGCTCTTTGTCTCTTGAGTTTCTTTAGGTTGCAGCTCTGTTGCATCAGGCCCCTACAGCCAGCACGGGGCTCTCGAGAATGAGAGTGCTTTCCTTCTCACTCCAGCCTCTCCCCTCACATCTCCTCCTGCAGGTTCCTTATGTTGAGGGTACTGGGCTTGCAGATGGGAGGGACCAGCTCTAGGTGCTCCTGTCCACTTGCTTGACTCCCCAGCTTTCTACCTTCACTTGCACTCAACGTTCACACAGGTATACATGGGTACATGCAAGAAGGGAACTGCTTCTGCCTTTCCAGGACTGTTTTCTGATGGGATGAGTTCCCAGGCAAAATGTTTAACTGTGAGAAATGTAACTTCTACCCTCCCTAAATGTGGTCCTTTCACCTTACTATTCCTCTAGATAGCCACTTTACGAGGCAAGATACAGATTGGATCATGAATGGCTTCCAACTCTCCTCTGCCAAATACAGCTCCAGTTTGTACAATGCAGTTTTTAACTTGGGTTGTGAAAACTGTTCCATTCTTTTCCCCTGATCTTTGAGCAGCAGATCGTGACAAGCTTCTACACGAGTGCCCAGATGAGAAATGCAAACCTCGTGTTGAGGAATGCTCATTTACTCTCCTGTAAGACGTTGTTCTTTCTCAGATCCAAGAGTCATTTCCTCACTGTGGTCTGAAGCACTTGCAGTGCTGCAGACAGAGAAAATGAGTCTTGACTTCCTCCTGGAGGCACTGGCCAGCGAGAATGGGCCAGCTGAAGAGGAGACAAGCAGACCATCAGAGTGAGTGGTAGTCCCAGTGCTGAGCTTGCACAAAGATGGATTATACCACATGCTGCAAAATCCCCTTATTAAAGCAGTAGCCAAATCAGCTTGGCATTTGGGGTTCTTTTTTGCTCCCAGCAAAGTCAATTGGAGCTCTGCAGCAGAGAAAAGGATAAGGCATTAAATAACATGCTGCACAGCTTTTGTGTTACTTGAAAGGAATCCAGAAAACCTTTGCCAGAGTGATTGTGAATGTGCTGCTTTTCCAGAAGAATTTGGAGGGCCTCGGGCTTGGCCACAGGAGTACAAATCGGTTCAAACCTAAAATTGTGCTAAGTTTTCCAAAACAGAAATGACAGGCAACAAAAAGGCACGAGAAACATGGAAGCTGTAATTCAAGTTAACATCTGAGCAGAGTACAAAAGAGAGATGCAGCTGCTTAAATGAACTTTTTTTTTTTTTCTAAAGAAACTTCAGTTGTAATTTTTGTCATATTGAATTTTAAAAATAGTCTCCACTTTACCCTTTAAGTGAACTGGCAAAGAACAAATGACAATAGCATGGTAATTTGGGGGCCAATTTTCCTTAAATACATGTTCTATTCGATATTGAACCCTTTTGATATTTGGAAGCTTCAGGACTCAGTTCTTTGAAAGAAGCTGCATAAATTGAGGAATTCTGACAATACCATTTGGCCTAATAGCTGCTTGATGATGATTCCTCGGTGGATCCCACTGTTCTGCCTGATTGGGAGGCTCTCAGTTGCATACAGCAATGCTGAGATGCCAGTCCTACTGCCATGGGTAGGGTTTTGCGTTGTCCTTGTTAAGCTCTATTGTCAGGGTCTTTGTAATCGAGCTGTAAAATCAGTTTTAGCCGGAGGTACATCTCCAAACCTGGAAGCACATCCACTTGACTATTTTTGCATATATTTCAAATGGCTTATTCTTCTTTTTGACACCTTTTCACTGTGTTTTTGTATGGTTTGGGGTTTTTTTTTCTTTTCCTTTTAACCAGGAGAAAATCTTTCTCCCTAAAATCTCATATTCAAAGTTGGGATTAGGTGTTTGTCTTTCAGGGGAGATAATTGTTCTTCTGGTGCTGCTGGTAGACTGACCCTCACCAAAGGGTGCTTTTAGTTTTTTCTCCTTCAGAAATGTCTTGAGAACACTTAGAGGCTCCTGTTGTGTTCGAGGCCACACTCTGCCAGACCTTTCAGAACAAGTTTGTAGTTGATATTCCCGTGGCATTTCCTTGATCACAGAATCACAGAATCATCAAGGTTGGAAATGACCTTCAAGGTCATCAAGTCCAATTGTCTACTAAACATTACCATGACCACTGAGCCATGCCCAGCAGTGCCACATCCGGATGTTTATTGAACCCCTCCAGGGATGGTGATTCCACCCCCTCCCTGGGCAGCCTGTTCCAAGGCCTCACCACTCT
>JANIJG010014924.1:41785-56306 GCA_024611175.1 Megaceryle torquata | reverse complement strand
AATGTAACACATTGAAGTCTGAAAAGCACGGCAGATTTTTGTTCGAAAGGTAGCAAGGAAAAAAAGAAAAAAAAAAATCGAGTAAGAGGAGGAGATTAGCAGTTCTTCATAAAGAGTTGAAGTCCTGCTTGCCTGGGTCATCAATTGTTTGAGTAATAGCCTTCCAATGTGGTATATTCTTAATGAAATGCAAATAGTTTGCTACTTTGCCCCGTGGGTATCTGTGCACCAGGACTAATATAACATTGATCTGAGGAGGCAGTAATGCAATTGGCTACACAGATTTCCTCAGAAAGTAATTTCTGGGAAGTCCAGCAATTATAAACAGTTCTTATGCAATTATAGTAATTACTATGGGGTCCTTTTACCCCAAGGACATTTGTAAACATTTTTTACTCCTAATTGTAACAGGAATGGTGCTAATCACTATAGCTAAAATGTCTTCAGCACATCCGTGTTTCCGTAATTGAATTACTAGCGTGGAAGCTGTACAGAAGGATAGAAATGAAGGTTCCTAGGTTCAGTCTTATCTTCAGACTTGACAACAGAAAAGTCATGAGGGATCCTCTTGTTTTTAAGCACCAGTCCCTCAAATCTCTGTATCATTCAAGATCATAATCTCTTAAGTACCCAGAGTTTATTTCTCTACACGTGCCACCTCAAACTTGGCAGTACAATCATCTTTGTTCCTTCTTCTGCAACAAGGCACTTGGATTCAGCATGCCTCAGCCTGTATCACTTCTGGGACAGATGCGGCTGTATTCTTTCAGACTGTGTTCTCTCAAACCACACCACCAGCCAGGCACACACCTAGTGTTTGGATCACTCACCTGAAATGCACAAGACCCAGGTCTTGCCTCACAAATGAAGTCAGGCTTTTCCCTGTCTTTTCCTGGGGAAGGTTCATTAAGGTACCTGGAGACGATTACATGGATAGGGAGAGAAGGTCTTAATGTCCTCTCTTCATGACAGGAAACGTGAATTTAAGTGCCCTGACCGTAAGCCCTGGTAGCCAGAACAGAAAATGCAGAATCATCTTTCCTACCAGCGTTTTAAGTCCTCCCCTTTGCTACTCATCCTTCTCAAAGACAGTGTTAACACAACAGGCTGTAACTTATCTCCAAGCTTGAGAAAGTCAGGGTCTCCAGAGTGAGGAGCCAAGAACTTTGAAAACCGGTCTGTTTGACGAAGATTACCTGAAACAACTGAAAATCAATGTCACAAATCTGGGATTTTTTGGCCGAGAGCATAATTTGCATAAAACCCGCCTCGCAGGGGGGAGAATGCTGAGTACTTGCATTTCCCATCCAAGACTGTACAAGTGCTACCAACCTCTTCCCAGGTAACGAGAGCAGACCCGAAGGCGCAGCTCGCCTTTAACGTAACATCTTTGCCGAATTGCATCTTTCCACAGGCTGCTGCTCAGACTCTCAACTTTACTCAGCTGTCTGATAAGGCTGGCTGCTTAATACAATGTTAATGTTATTCAAATGACTCCCCTTTCTGTTCCATGTAAGCGCACACTAAGGAGATCTCCTACAGCACTGTGCTCTCAAATGGGAAGTTTACACGGGTCATAAGACTTGTTTTGCATCTGTGTCAGTTGGTATTTGTCACTCATCTCCATTTTGCATATGGATCATTCCGTGTTCACCACCAAGCTGAGGCAATAAGAAACCAGCAGGTTTCAAGAATAAATTGCAGCACTGTTGTACTTTTCCTCTGTCTTTCAACCTCAGCTTCTGAGCAATCAGAAAGCTTTTGACTCAGAAGACCAATTTTGGAAGCAATATAGAATTTTACGCAACAATGTTCTCTGAAAGCAGAGAGACATGGAAGATGCCATTGCTGAAGTAAGATGATTGTTGCTATTTGGCTCATCTAATCCAAAACATTCAGCACCAACAGCTTTTCATGACTATGTCTGACCCCATGGCTCAACTTCACAGTATCCCACTCTTCCTGTGCATTCGGTGGGAAAGCTACTTAGTAAAGAAATGTTTTGTAAAGATAATCATAAATAAGCTAGACCAAAGAAGAAACTCACTTTGAAACTACATTAATGGAACCCATTAATGAGCCTAGATGAGGAGCGCTCACAAGAGGAAGAACAAGAGACAGCTCTTTTGGCTTTTTACGTCCGTGAGCCAGTGACAGAAAGACATGATTATTTTCTTGCTGAACTGACTCCAAGTCAGAAAATGGGAAACAGACACTATCAGTGTCATACCGAACGACACTGAACATTCAGTTTTGAACTGGTTTCCTTAGGTTTGATGTGAAGATATACTTCAGATTTTTATGTCCTTTGGACTTCAGATTCACACATTTTCCTAAATATTGTACCAATACCATGGAAAATATGGCTTGGTTGGTTTTCTGGGCTTTTTGTTTCTGGTTTGGTTTTGGGCTTTTTGTTTCTGGTTTTGTTAATATAGAAATTGCAGGCTGAAACCCTCTCAAATCTATACATTTTATAGCTTTTTGTTGTTGAAACCGTGGGTAACTATTAGGCTAAAAAGTCCCATATTTCTGCATAATCTGCTCTAGTTCTGTCCTGCTCTGGCAGGGGGGTTGGACTCGGTGATCTTCAGAGGTGCCTTCCAAGCCCTGACATTCTGTGATTCTGTAAAACTTCTTCGAAGGATATGTCTGACATGTAACATGACTACAGTACAGAAGTAGCTTAGGGAAAATAGAGAGATTTAAAACACGGTTGCTGTCAGTCTTAAACACGGCTCCTCAAATGATATCATACCTATCTTACCAGTATTTTTTGTTCCAGTTTGGTGAGGTGTTTCAGCATTTACACAACTTGAACCACTTGAGCAGTGCTATTGAAGCCAATGACACTCCTGTACTTTAAGTACATGCTGAGGTACCTTGCTATAGTAATGCCAATAAGTGCTTATCACTGTAATTTGATGTAGTTATGAGAGGAAAAAAAATAAATAAATGAAAAGACAGAGAGAACTCCTGTCCGTTTACTGTTCGGTAATTTTCTATATACAAATCCCTGCTACTAGTCGTCTTTCATTTTGTGCATAAATAAGAGGCTGTTTGGATGCATTTGCAGAACAAGGAGTTATCTATCACCCACTGAACCACGTAGAAATCTTCGTCCAAGCATGGACACGCTCTTAAAAACACACTGTATTTCTGTACACAGCAACATGGAAAATATTAACACTGATACGCCACAATGGGCAGAACCTTCTGAAAAGTAGCTGTTAAGATCTGTCTCCTTCAATAACATCACTTTGACTATTATTATTAAGATTTTTGAAAGCGTATTTCCCCATTCTTGAACAATCTTAATTTCAAGCATTGATTTCATTAGGAAAACAACAGCATGTGTATACAAGAAGCAACTGTAAATTTGGCCCATATACGTTAACATGTTTCCCCAGAAATGGGTATTTTCTGCTCATAGGCAATTTTGGGATGATTTAGCCAGTGAAAGCTGGTTCTTAGCTCTCGCTCTGTGAGCCTGTCTCTGGTATTTCTACTAGAAACAGAGGAAAGAGGCAGGATTTAAAGAAACACCCCTAAGCAAAATTCTGGTATCGGTCACCAGAAGATAGGTCTAAAGGACACTTGGAAACATCAGAAGTACTGCACTAAAAGAAAGAATTTGACATAGTTAGCTCTTCCTAGCACACCAACTCATTCCACTGTCTGAGAGATGAAATACACCCAGAGCTGTTTGTTTTTTTTCTAGTGATATAGAACTGCAGTCGTCCTTACTTCTCTCTATACTTCACTTTATTACAACTAGATTATTTATTTGCATGAAAAAAAGTGACTCTTGCTTTGTTTCTGCTTTTGAAGGATGCTAAAATTACTACGGCGTGATATTTTGTGGCAAGTGGTAGGACTGTGCATACGAAGAGTGTTATCTGCAGACACATCGCGCTAGTTAAGAATAAATTATAAGGTCTATCAAATATCATAGCTAAGGGCACTGACTATTATTATTATGCATTTATGTAGATCCATAAATGTTCCCCATGCTTCAAGGCACCTGCAGATGTTCTTGCCTGAAAAAGGTTACCACGTTAAAAGAATGTTCATCACTGGGGATAAGACACATTTCCCCGCGTGCTGCAAGCGTGCATGCGGGGTTTGCATATATTATGAAACTACTTTACCTTCTGAAAAAAACACTGGGCTTGAATTCCCATGGGAGTAAGCACCAGACTGCAGGTTTGATTTTATGGGCTTTCTAAACCTTGCAAGTCTGGAGAGTACTGGCAGTCCCGTTGTACTAAGACCCAAAATTTTGGAAGTCTCAGCCTTAACCTGGGCTTATCTCTTGCTCTCCAGGAAGAAGGCTGGAGCTGCCAGGAGAATATTAACACGTATATTTTAAAAATCTAGGACCTAATATTTTGACCCTGTGAGTGATCCCTGAGGCATTAATGATAGCTGGTCATTAAACCGAGCTGTGATTTTGGTTCCATTGTGGTATAGATTGCAGGACATTATGAGTTGTTATTTTTGTATATTTAAAAGATTTACAGTTTTGAGAAAAATATAGAAAAATCATGTTGGGTAGCCTGGTCACATCTAACATAGAAGTTGGTTTTGTGAGAAATGCACTTAGATTTAAGTCCTTCGAACTCAGCAGCTCCCATACGGAGTCCTAGGAAACACACAGTTTACATACCAGAGGCCCAAAAGATTTTCCTCCCTATCCTTGCAAAAAACTTTTTAATCTTAAAAAATTGTAACGCCTAATCTTTTTGGTTATTCACAGTCAGTTCTTTCCCTAGACCATAATGAATAATAATTAAAAAAAAAAAAACCACCCTTCATTAAAACATGCGTTTGCAATAATGGCACGAAGCTACAAACCCACAAAATAACAAAGTTTGTGATCAATTGTAAAGATCCTGTTCAGTTGCTTCAGCATCTCAAGAGTCTGTGAAATTGGTTATTTCCCTTTTTCAACCAGGCGGCACCAGGCGATTCTCAGAGCTGCATCTTTCTTGCTGTCTCCTTCAGAAAGACAACTAAGATTGCCAAGAGCGACTGCTTTGGGCGACCCGTCTCTTCTCTACCCCAGAAAGTAAACGGACCCAGCGCAGTGTAACAGCACCACAGAGACACCTGTGATGAGGCAGCAGAATAACATGTACAGACAATTACATTCCTTTCACCCCCGCTCCTGTCAAAGCTGCTTAATTTCTAAGAATCTATATGGAGTTTGATCTCCACAATCCTCCCCTCGTTTAGCAATCAGAAGACATAAGAGTTGACTTTTTTGTGCCACACTGCGAGATGCCAATTGTAGTCTCGCTATATTCATAGCTGCTTTTTTTTTTTTTCCTTGAGCATCACAGAAAGAGGCAACATAGCACAAAAGATGGTGTTATTTGGCATGGAGTGTCTACAGTAAGAAATTCTCCAGAGCTGCTAGATTCAAGGAGATGCATCTTTGGAAACCTTCGCATCCCTTCGCAACTCTTCCTACCTCGCTTCTGTGTTCCACCACATCAGCTCATCTAAGCAGAATGGGTGCCATTTACAGCAGTGTGAAGCTGGCCTGCTCTAATGCATGAGCCTCACTCATTTCTAAGAAGGTGAAAAGGTTAAAAGCACCTTTGAAAATCTAATTAGTATAGCCATTTATTGCCAGGCAAATTTTCACTTGCAAAAGGGGATGTTTTATAGGGTTCTGGCTGCAGGCCGCTCAGAGGTTTTAGATCAGTGGAAGCATTTCACATACATTATTCTTTAGCAAACTCGTGTTATTCTTTGGAACGAGCGCTTACGCAGAATGCTCCACTTGATTTATTCTCCAGCTGCCACTCTAACAGAGGAGAATCAAGCTACTCCTCTTCCTGCCTCTTTATTTCTCATCCACCAATGTTAAGAGACATGGCTGCTCACCTGGGAACACAGAAACCACCCACGCCGGTGATGTGTCACTTGCCTGTGCCCTAAGCCTGCAAACTCCAAGGAAAGTTTAACTTCCCTGGCAAGTCTATGCTCACTGCCAACTTTCAGTAAGTGGGGGGTTTCCCACCTTAAACTTCTTTTGCAAGCACTGTTCCCAGTGTGCCATTGCAGATGTTTGAAAAGATGCATCAGAATCCTGGGTCAGAAGCCAAACCGCTCTTGAAAACTTTCCAGCTGGCCCCAATAGCAAGTCACGGGAGCCTTCTCTCCTGAGAATCCAAACACAGCCCACAAACAAGCTTAATTAAACTGTTAAGCTTCTATTCACATGACTGGATACAACTGCAGGATAACACTCTTGGCTTATTTTTTTTTCCCCCTCCATACTTTTCCTTCTATAAACACAGTGCCATGGGGTTGTTTCTTATTTTATTTAGAGATGCACTGATGTGAAGCAAGTGCTCAGTCTGATCAAAAATTGCTTCTAGTTATCCAGAGCTCAGTGGTATACACTTCATTGCTTATCTTCTTCCCCTGGCTGATGATTCCCTTATGATAAGTAAAGGATTAGCTGTGGTCATGTCACCGCTTTTTTCTGTTCACTTTTGTCTGTCTTTTTTCACTGTTGTATAACTCAAGGAAAAAAAAAAAAAAAAAAAAAAGACATCAACAGCAACAAAACCCACAACCTTGAAACCCAAATATTCAGGAACAAGCACACACGCGCACTATCCTCTGATGTCTGACAAGTAAGGAAAACTTGGCCTTGGAAGGTTTGGTTGTTTTGGGGTTTTTTTGATAATATTTAAAGCAGTGAATTCCCCAAATGAATTCCTGGTGAGTCCTCAAAAAAGTTCTGGAGATCCTATTGTAGCAGTAAAGTACAGGACCCTCTGTTATTAAGATTTTTCACAAACAGCCCTCGCTCCAGCTCATGAGAGTGTGAGCTGTAAATGCAGCTCATTGGCATCTTGAAGACACAGCAGGAGCTCATATGGAGAAGTGACTTGCCCTCGGGCCAGTCCATCTATAGACAGATAAGTTTCATCTATCACGGAAGTCGCTGATATTGACTAATTACAAAATCACAGTTCTCATACCCAAGGCACTGTACGGAGGAACAAACCTCAGCCATATAATCAACTCATTTGATACCTAAAAAAAACCTCCACCCAACCTTCATGGCTGTTAAAAAGCTTGAGGAAGACCTTTATTCTTTTAAGACATACTTGATTATTTCTACTTCGCTCTTGATTTGTCATTCTGCTGTACTAGTGGACAGCAACTGTAGCATTTTAACTTGACACAAGACAACCATCACTGTCAGTGTACCATTAGAAGCCAATAAACAATGAAGTAATTATGGCAAAGATCCTCTGCCTCCAGGAATTCATTCTTTCTCCCCGTCAGTTTCTGCCAATCTCAGAGGTCAGTGTCAAAAAGTCCTTTCCAAACAGCTTCCCGAGTGCACTATAGTCGGCCTTGCAAAAGGCTAGACCTGTACAATTCTGGGGCTCTTTGGAGCCAGAACTAAATATATTTTCTTCCCAAGGCTTTGCAAACACCTACAGAGAATTTCACAGCTTGTGTATGTCTCAAAGATACAAGTCAATTAATGGAAAGCTTAAACCAGAGCTTCTAGCTCTGGTCTGCTTCAGAGCCTGGGTCTGTTTCAACACCAAAGGCAAGGTCCAAGCTCCTCACCCGACATGCAGGAGCTAACCTGAAGGAGTAGACTGCCTTTCAGAAGCGCTCTGAGCTCCAGCAGGGAGGCTGAGCTGCCAAGCCCTAATTCTAAAATACATCTTTGTTCCTTATGCTCCACGGGTGTCTAAATTATCAACTTTCTACTGTTAAGCTCAGGGCTGGGGTGAGAATTGAGAATGCATAATGAAATGATATAAAAAAGTAAGAGCATGACAGAAACCTACAGAGAAAAGCAAGCAGGTTTTGATTTCAGGGTTTCCTAGAGCTCAAAGAAGCTGATCTGTTAACTCATGGCAATAACTGGTAGCGTGTCTGTGGCAGAGCAGAAGTGAAGACCACGTGTATGTCTGGGCAAAGGGAGCTGGGCAGGCTCTCATTATGCATCTTCTGCAGCTTCTTCCTTGGGGGAACACGCTCACAGTGACATTCTGGATTCATCTCAGAGAGACCATTCAACAGTGAAAGCAGCATCTGTGCATGAAGAAGACTGAGTTTCCTGACAGATTAATGGAGTATTTCCCTCTGAATTTGGGTGTATGTTCTCAAAAAGCTCCCATCGACTTTTCACCAGGCTGTAATCACTTTCCCCAGAACTCAACCTGCCCCCTGCTTTTAATTGCAGAGCTGTCACAGTATTTTTTTTACCCTGGGAGAGAAAAATCAGAGTGTGCTTCTCCATTAACAAGACAAAAAGTAGCCTTAGGTGTTAGCAAAGCAGCACTAGGCCTGTAAGTACCAAAGAGTCAGGACAGAAAGAGTATTTCACTGATGTTAAAACCTTGCCAAATACTTCACTCTCATCCTGACATTATAGAGACTAGTGAAAGCAGGATTGATGTAAACCTGAAAAAACCTTCTTTCTACAAACCAGTAGGAATAGTACACACGTGTAATTTCTTTCATACAGTACAAAAAAAGTTTACCTCCTTAAGTATTGAAATCTGTGACCTTTAAACTTTCTCTCCTGACATGAAAGTTCACTAATATACAGCATGGAGATATTTGACTTGAAATGAAAATGACCACAGATTTAATCAGAATAGAAGTTATTGTTAGCAGGAAAGGTCATGCTAAGAAAGTGCAATTTCAGGAGGATATTAGCAACAACACTCCAGAGTTACTTGCATGTAAAAATATGTATTTTGTACTTGACATTTAAAAAGCAAACTGGAACTCTTTACAACAGAAACTTGAACACTTTCACGTTCTTGTGCTGCTTTTGTTCACTTTTTAGTGTAATTGGTTGGATCTCCCACACAACAGTAGTTACTTTTTATTCTCTATGCCTGAACACCTAACTGATCTGGAAATTAGTTCACAAAAGCTGACATAAATGGGAATAAAAAGTAAACTGCAGCATAATCCTTACATGGTTGCAACTTCACGCAAGCACAGATCTTCATGAGAATTCCTGATTTTGGGGTATTTAATCACCCACCTTACCTAGGAATGGGGTTTATCATTCTTCGGGCAGAGAATTTGGAACGGTGACCGAGACCCTGGCTCCATTTTTGTTAGGTGCCTATGGAAAGGAGGCAGAGCTTTTCCTTTGAGAGAGTACAGGTTTTATGAGCTTCTAATAAAAGTAACGATGTGTCATACGAATCAGTCCGACTCTGGGGAAAGTGGGAGGTGAAGGAAAGAAGCATTGACTTAATTGAAAGCGTTTGTTTAAAATAAATCAATACAGTGGGCTGTAACGTGAAAGAACACTCTAAATATAACGACACCGCCTTGTTGACTACAAAGAGGTGCCTGCTAACTCAAAAGAGGCTTTTACTGATTTCTGTAGAAGCTACGTCATTGTGAATGTTCTTATACATGCGTCTTCTACTCTATCAGCAGAAGTCACTACCCTTCAGTGCACTGAAGAAGTGACCAGATGCTGCTGAAAACACAGAGGCGGCGGAGTGACAAGCAGTTGCTGAGATGCCAGTTTGGCATCCTGAATGCGTACACCTACGAGAAGTCCTTAAAAGGTCTTTTCAAAGCCTGGTTGGAAATAGCAGACCTTGTTTTGGGGGCCTTTGCTTGTAAATTAAACAAACATGTTAGTCAAGATATCTCCCGGCACCCCGTAACTCCACTGCCATGCAATCTCAGCTCTTCACAGTAGAAATGATGTTATTACAGAGAACTAAAGTATTGGGCACACTGGGGTGGCAAACCAAATTACCTAAGCAAGAATGTGCACAGAAGTTACACTACTTGCCTGTAAGAATGACTTAGAAAGCTAAAAATAAGATTGCATAGTAGCTTGAATCCTTTCCACCACCACAGCACAGATGAACGGGACCCTGTGTGAAGTACAGACATACACACTACTGCCCTAAAGACCCTGCAATGAAGAAAACCAGCCTTAAGTTTTAAGTAAGCCTTCCAGTATCAGACAGAAAGCATCAGCTGAACAGGAAAATGGATACAGGCACTCCCAGGCATTAGCTGATGGCTGCATTACAGAAGGATCTGCCCTCTAGGCTCAGACTTCTCTCAATACCTTGGAAGCTAGTTGAGAAAAATCTCTCTAGCCTGTTTCCAGATTCCTGCACTTGCAGGAGTCTTTTTAGCCTTCAGCAGTACAGCGAGGTCACGTGCAGTATTCACTGAATTTGGAGTTTCTACCTCTGGATTAGGGTCTTGTTTGTTTGTTTAACTAAGAACCTTAACAAAAACATCAGCAAATGTTCTGTATGAAAAAGTCAGAATCCATTGTATTATTTGCTGTATGACAACCAGGTCTAAATAATTGCTAGCAGTTTGTCTGGCATGTTTTTTTCTGCCATGTCCCTTACGTTTGTTCTTGCTAGCAGGGCAGATTTTACTTCAAACACTCAAAGAAGCTGTTTTAACACCAGCTGAGTAGTTCTGGAGAAAGAAGAGGAACGTAAGTGATGAAAACACAGAAGGATAGGCTGGGGGGGGATGTATTGTGTTCCACAACTTACAATGGTTTAGAAACTGAAGTGCTACTGATAAAACTGATGAAAATAAAATGGAAGCACAACATTCATGTCATCACTGTTTATCACCATTCAAAGAATCATGTTTAGGTTGGAAAAGACATTTAAGATCACCAAGTCCAACCTGAATCATTTAATACACTTCAGTCATATGCTGAGTTTATGCTGAGCAGAGGGATATGAAACACTTAATGCTTATTATGAACAACATTGGGTAAGATTTTTGGTGGTTTGTTTGGCTTTTAAGTTGGGCAAAAAGAGTCATTATTATGCTGGGGTTCTACAGCTAGTATTTGCCTTGGGCAGTGATACTGCTCCCATCCATCTCACCCGAGCAATCACCGCAAGTTGGTCTCCTAGAAAAGGAAGAGAACCCTGACTTTGCCTGACAACATCACCATTCACAATCCTGTTGGCTCCAAAAATCAGTAAACAGAGCCTCGCCATCACCCCCAAGATGGGGGGACTGTCTCCTGTCAGTCCAGAAGATCCCTGCCCGCTCTGAACAGCTTTTCTGCACCAGCAGGACTAGTTCTCTCTTCTCCAAGCCTGATTCTCACAGAGGCCTAAAGAGAGGTTTAGCATCCTCTGACCAGGCACAGAAGAAAGTAGAAGAAGGGATTCTACAGGGGAGAGATTAACATTGCAACTATAGTAAGTGACACCTGTCTAGGTACAGGCAGGACCACATCAGTAAAACTTGATAAGTCAGAAGCCAAAGCAAAGGAGCAGGGTTAACAGAAGCCCAAGCAGATCCAACATGTCAAGATAAGGTGTTTTCCAGTTGTGTCATTTAAGGCAAATTTTCAGAAGTGATACTTAATCTTGGGCAAAAGGGGTAAAGGAAAAAGCTGGGATGAGTGAATTCCAGTCACAACTGTACTTGAATGTCAGATCAAGTCTGCTTTCAAAACACCTAGAAGCATTACGTAGCTAAGAAGGAAAGAAGATAAACACAGGGCATAAGTATATATTTCTGTAGATAATGAGGGGAAAAAAAAGGTACTTCCTAGATACACTTTTATGATCCAGCAAAAGACACAAGGATCACAACGACAATTATAAAACCTAAATTAAGTCATTAGCAACAGGAAAAAATCACTATTAATAGGAGATTCTCATACTTCAGGGAAAAAGCTATATACACTGAATATTCATTTTGAGGGGAGCACATGCTGCTTCCTATAAAGCAAATGTTCTGATAAGGAAAAATATAGGCCGTGCATAAGAGGGAATGAGGGGGAAATACCACAACAGTATTTCATTTATTATTAACTAGTAAATTAGCAATGAAATATAAGATTCTGTATGAAGGGAAAGTAAGACCTTTGAATTTTGTCAGCAGTCCTATAAGTAGACTGATTTTGGAGTGATTGATGCCAGGTGACACCGGAGCGTGTAACAGGTCAATACTTAAAGCAAAAACAGAGGTGTGTTGGAATCATGCCAATCATTGCCTATGGAGATTATTCCTGCTTTGGTCTATATGCACAAATATACTTTTTCAACTTCCTTTACAGAAGAAAGAAAAAAAAAAAGGCTCACCAGACTTATTGTAGGCTCTTTATGCTGCTGGTGAACAGGATCCATGCTGCAGGTGCATAATTGCCTAAAGCAATCAATTCCAAATGAAATAAAGCAGTTTTACTGTTTGCTTCCTTTCTTCCTTAACCTCCACAGAAACCTTGCCTTTACTTTTTCCCATCAGGAGGAAAAACTGCTGCCAGCAACTCCATTGGGACCGAACTGATGAACTGATTAGCATCCTACAGAAGAAGGTTAGAAAGTGAATTTTCTATTACGGAACAATTGCCATTGGAAAGTAATCTTGTTTATTAACTGCATTTTTATCTTCTCTGGAGGGTTCCTTGACATAAGGTAATGGAATCCGCTCACTCTTTCTTGTTTAAAACTATCATCATATCCAGAAAAGCAAGTGTTTACTGGGTCATTAAACCAAGGTAGGGAGGGACTGACTTGAAGAGCTCTTGATGTCTTCGAAACCTTTTCATCATTTCAATTAACATTGCCAACTGTTCTGGTTTATATTGCAGGCATACATAAAGCTTTACAGGCTTTCTAGGTGTGTTTATATCCTAATTAATTTTAGCAACTGAGATTAGTAGCAAGAGCAAGATGAGACGGATAAAGCACAGGAACAGCTACTGCAGGGCAGCCCATGAGAAGCGATTCAGTTGCCATCTACCCAGGGAAAGCTGCTCAAAGGTATCTGCAGCGTAGGGCCTGCACAGCTTGCTCGCATGTTCCATTTATAACCACCAAGCATCAGTTTGGAAGTTCTTCTCCCTGTCCTTTGGCAAAGCAACCTTTCGGGTTCTTGCTTGTTTGGTCATCTTTCTGCACAAGAAGATTTAGCGCTGAGCTGAATTAACTGGAGTACATTCAGAGCACTTGCAATTCCCTTATCATAATAATGACTGCCTCACTCATAAATTTCCCATCTTTAGTCCAGGTGTTTGCCTTTCTACAACCTTAGGAGATCCAGAAAACGCTGTTGTCTTTCCCTCTATCCTTGTACACCATCTGCAAACAGCACAGTGTTCTGCATACGGTACATTTACAGATTTGGTGATTTGGATGCAAGTTCAATCTGAGGGAGAAGATTGATTGATCTTAACATACTGGCAAGCCCTAGTCTCAGGCTACAAATAAAAACAATATTTCTCAAGTCGTGCGTTATTACTTTTCGTTTGTTGCTTATCGATTAACTGTCAAGGGTAAGATCTTGGGGTTTAAAATGAGGCAGCTGTGGTGGTCCTATTTCCAACAGCAAAAGCCAAGGTGAAACCCGACAGTATTCAGTGTGGCATTGCTGGTGTTCAAATCTCTGCTGACAATGACCTTGTAAACTACAGCATTAATTCATTTTTCCAAATCAAATGTTCATTCTAGTCTCAGGAAACCTCTCCATTGCTCTTGTGGAAACCGCATGCAGTGGAAAACTTCTCTTAAAACTTCTCTTTTTTTTTTTTTTTTTTTTTTTGGTTATAAACTAGCAAATACATTAACTATAGGGAGAAAGGAATTAATTGTTTGAAAACAAAAAAGAATAAGAGAACTGGCTTGTTAAACAAACTGATAGAGCTGCACATGCATTTGAAAGATTTCTTTGCATCTCAAAACAAAACACCCATCCCTTTAGCTCATATCCGAAACTACAACCCTGGCAAACCAAACATTTCTGTAGCAGGCAATGAAAGACAAAAACGTACAGTTCTGCTGAAAGGCACTGGGATGGTTCTCAGAGCCAAAAACCAGTCAACCAAGAGAGCTCTAACCAAATATAAAGGAAAAGAATGAAAAGCCAGTGAAAAAAGCCCGATCACACCATGACCACAGCACAGAGGGGATGCAATAATCACTACTTGCACCCTAGCTCAGTACATTTCTTGACTGCAAGATACTTCTAACCTGAAGCATCCCTGTGCTTCCCTCTTATCCCAGCACGCATCGCTCCTGCACACGGACCCGCTCCCACGTGTGCTCCTGCAGACACTCCCTCGCACTGGCTCTGTACAACAGCAGCGCCAGGAGCCACCGCATACTTCTTGGGTGGGATTTTTTTTTCCAGCCCTGTTGGCATCTTGTGGCTCCATTGCAAGAAACCTCAAGGCAAGCGTGGATGTCATGGCTTATGAGGGCGCATCTTCAACAACTCTAAATAATAAGGATATTGCACAACCAACCTATACCCCACCTCTACAAGGATCAAAGATTAAGTGGGCTCTACAGACTTTGTGACAAGCTGCAATACTGGAATAATAATTTCAGAGATTGATGTTTTCTTAAAAGTCTTTTCCTACCTAGAATTGCTACTCTTTCACGCAAGAGCTACTTTTCCTGGTTTCTTTTTTTTTTTTTTTTTTCATTTTTTTTTTTTTTTGGGGGTGGGGGGGGGGGGGGGGGTTTTGTTTGGGGGGTTTTTATTG
>JANIJG010014924.1:26522-41685 GCA_024611175.1 Megaceryle torquata | reverse complement strand
GTTGGGGGGTGGGTGGGGGGGGTGTTTGTTTTGGGGTTTTGTTTGTTTGGTTTGGTTTGGGGTTTTTTGGTAGCTATTCTGCTCTCCTCCAAAGAATAATACAAAAGAAAAAAGAACTAAAAGGTAAAATGTAGCTGAAAGCTAAAATTCTGGCATCATTTCCATTAAGACAATGCCTTCATTCATTCATTAAAACCTGAACTTGTATACTGCAATTAGCCTTTGGACAAATTCTGAACATTCTGAAAATATTAAAATACCTAGTTTCAACTATATTGAAAACTAATATAAAATATATGTGTGTTAACAGTTTGCAGCTCTTGGAACTACCATTTTGTGTTCTTTTCCATCTGATGCTAATTCGTTTGTGCATTTATCATTCACACAGATAGCTGAAGATTAAATAACTGATCTTGGCAGTTTTCCTTTGAGAGCAGCGAGTTCCCCTCCACAGCTTTTACTGTGGGTCCCCACAAGAAGAGCTGCACAATGCAGATTATAGCATAAACTCTGCATTCCACATTTGCATTCTTGCAATTAAAATTACACAGTAAATTTGAGCAAGTATTTATAGAAGGTCTGAAATTCCCTGTGTTGTACATGCAGAAGGAATGGTAGTGTCCCATTTCCCCAGACTTTTCAACAGCAGAACAATGTTGAAAAATTGCTGGTTTCTCTCCCCTCCCCTGTGAAATGGGTCCTGTGGCTTGACTGGGGCAGGCACCACGTCAAGAATGATATGGACTAGCTCTTTCTTGCTGCAATATATCTCTCTCCTTTTAATTAAAAAACAGTACCTTGGATATTTTGTCTCACAATACTGGCAAAATACTCAAAATATTTTGGATGGATCTAGCTCTTCAGAACAGTTAATTTAGTATCTACTCTAATCTGTTGATAATTAAGAGCGTGTTTACCAAGCGATGTCCCATAAAATTCATTCCATAAGAGATATCAGTCAACCCTTATCAAGAAGGTTTAGTACTTGTACTGAAAAAGGTCTTTTGGTTTCTCCACCTCTTTCTAATAGTTACAACAGCAGTAAACACACCACCGTTGATTAAGCAGACAGAGAATATTTGAAATATGAATATGATACGTGCCTGTACAACTGTGTAATGTAATAGGTAGTAAAGGTAATACAAGAGTGATTTTTTTGTTTGTTTTATTTGGTAACAACGAAAGAACATAAAGATCTGCCAAGTAATAATCAGGATAAGCCACTTTGGCTAAGAGAGCCAATTGTTTTTCACTTACAAGCTCCTGTAAGTTACCTGGTTTGTAAGGACCTCAAATATAAACCAGCAAAATTAGATTTATCAAGCTAAGATGACAAGTCAAGGCTCCTTTCCATAGATTTTCATCAAGAAATTTCTGTTATAAATCAACACAGAAAATGTTTTCTTAATTGTTAAAACTGCTTTACATATAAATATTCTATTGCTGAAATGTCATTTTTTTCATCTCCTTCAACTCTGGAAATCAAGAAATGTGTTGAGAAGCAGCGGTAGGCTGTGAAAAAGTCTCCCTCTTACACACCTATGGAAGGATTTATTTGGGACAAACAAAGCTAAGATGTTGGAGCTGGTCCAACATGAAGGAAGTGTAGCAGAAAAAATGCTGGAATTTATTATCTAACCTTTTGGTGAATTTTCTTTTAAGGCTACATAAATATTCTAGGTTTCTCTGACAGCTCCTGTCACAGCATTAAAGAAGTTGTAGGCAGGTTGGTTGGTTTCCTCATTGTTTAAGTCAAAGACCATCACATAATATTTTTGTCTCTTAACCCTTAAATAAACACTGGAAAATAGCAAGAACTGAAACTGAGTTGAAAGGTTACATCCAGGACAACAAATGTCAAGCTAGTTGTAATTTATTTATAAAAGAAATGTGCTTTATAAGGAAACACAGGCTGACAGTCATGACTTCGCAGAAGCTACACAAGAAACTCCGTTGTTTCTATTTAGGTTTAGTTTTGCCTGGAGCCTACCACCTCTAACACCTGCTCCAGCAGATAGGTAGTGGCAAATAGGGAGCAAAAAGTCCTTCAGCTCAGCTAGCACTGACCATCTGCAAACTGAGCCAACCAGCCCAAGGAGGGACGCCCTAGAGGCGACGCCAGTTTAGGTCAGTTTTAAATAAGCTTCAGCAGCCCACGAAGATTGTGAAGCATCTTATAGTCTCAGCACAGGGACACCTCAGATATGATGTTTGGTACTGAAAGGAGCTAACAATTTCTTCTTCTTCTGTTGTCGAATGATCAAAGCTCTGTAATAGTACCGCATCTGGATGGCTGTTCCCTGACCTTCCCGCAGCCTCAACGAGCGTAAGCACAGAAAAAACACGTAAAAAAAAGTCCCTAGTTTCTTGAGACTGAAAGTGGGGAAACATGAAGGCAGCTGAGTGATGGCGAGTCTGTGTAGCCTGCGGACAGTGGTGCAAATTCATGCAGAAGAGCTGCAGCGCACAGATCTCAGCACTACATCTAGTCAGGAGCCCTTGTAACAACAGAGATTCAACTGGAGTGGCAGCAGTCATTTTCTCTAGTTTCTACCCTGTATTTCTTCTTTGACTACTATTGTTTTATAATTTCATCTTCTCCCCAAAGCTTCTTTCCTTTCCTATGGTAGCTGAAACATCAGCTAATTGACACAAGCTACTGTTTCACGTTCATCTACTGGTGACAAGGTTCACGATTTTGACTGCAGTAGGAGGAAAACCCAAGGTCATCACTTAAGACCTTTTTTAAGCACTTGGATTTTACCCAGTGCAAATTACAGTCTGTGAATAGATTTCCTTCTGTTAAGTTAACTTAGGATCTTGGCAGATGATGGAAGACCTACCTGAGGAAGACAGATCTAATCAATACTATCTTGTTTACAAGCAGGTTTGAAAAAAAAGTTCAGACCCACACAAAAAAAAATTGTATTAAGGAAAAAAATCCAAACCACAAAACTTGAAAGGACATTTGAGTGATTCAGAAAAGGAATGAGTAGGAAAATGAGCAGTCATTTCATTTGTGGATAAGTGAACATTGAAAGTTAATTTTCAGTATGTGCTTCAATGAATTTTTCTCTGAATATCAGTCTAAAGCATCGTAAGTTGCGCTTCAAGAATCACCTATCACTGTCACAAATCCTGTGATTCATTCACAGCATTTTTTTCAGGTTAGAACATTTTAGCTTTTCCACGACATGTACTTGGGGGTTTCTTTAAGAATGGCAACGACAATTGATTAAAAACAACCAAAACTGATCAGTTAAAAGCTCTTCTGCAGTCCCAGATGCAGTTCTCACCACTTTGCTTTCTTGATATCAAGACTGGCTCTTAGCATCTACCATCTGCTTTCAGAAGAAAAAACAAAACAAAAAAAACCCCTAGTAATTTCCCCAGAAATGGCATTTTTTGTGTTTGCGCTTTCCTCATAAGGAAAAGCCAAGATATTTGGAAGCTTCTAAATGAATTAGCAATATGTTTTTAAGAGCAATGAGGCTTGTTCTTGCCTACCCAGCGACAATTCTGACAGTTAAGTTTTAAGATCTGCCAGAGTTTACAAGGATGGCCACCCTGCATAACAATACAAATCAACAGCTAGCATTTAAGTGGTATTTCTGTCAGTCAAAGCAAATCAAGCTTTATTTCCAAGAACTGAAGAAATTTCCTAAAGGTCAACGTTCCTCTTTGTGTAATGAGGTCATCTATTATGTTATCTTGACTCCAGCTGCTTCAGGAATAATTCACTTACCACCTTTTTCTATTTCACTAGAGCAGTTAAATTAAAAAGTATGGGCTGTTCATCGAAAGAAAACCCGTGGGAAGGACAGCGTTCCTCACCTTCCTACCAGGACAGGTTCTTCCCAGTATGGCTGCACTGGAGGCTGGGGTTTATATACCCTTTTCTAATTCACATCCACAAAAATGTTGCCCGCTTCATGGATCAGGCAGCACATAGTGACCAGCAGATTACAGGCACGCCACTTGACGAGCGTATGAAGAGCCTTTACAAACAAGCTTAAATATGTTCTGCAGATTGAGGGCAAAAGTTTAGTTCAGTTTTCTGGCTCTGAGCAGCTAGTGTGAAGAGAACCGTGTTTTTACAAGAGGAATGATGTCAGAACCAGCAATCGTTCACAGAAAGTTGCAGCTAGGTGATCAATGCTTGGAGGAAGGCACCTTTCCTCTGCATCCCCCTCTCACCAAAGATGTGCACCTGAAACTACTGCCTCCTACTTGCTTCATCTTACAAGCACTTTTTTTTTTTTTTTACATTTTGTTCTTTCTTCCCACCTCTTGCAGGCAAACCAGGTAAATTCACTGCTGGCTGAAAACAGAAATTAATTGACCCTTTCAAGAGTTCACTGCTATCAATAACTAGCTATTAGCCAAGTGGTTGCCAGTGAATGAAAGGAGGTAGCCATTAAGGCTGTGCTATTAGTATGCTCCTTAAGTACAGAGGAAATGTCATCTTCGCTGGAAAAGCAGCAGCAAAACAAGGTACGTGACATTTCTGATGAAAGGAAACAAAGGAAAGGGCTCCTTTACCCGAAAGTAAGAACTTTTCAGGTAAACTCAGGCTTAGACCGAGAAAAGTGAAGGGCAAAAGCCAGAGTGGAAAATGCCAGCTGTGTCCCTCTGCTCCCAATCTTGCCTTGAATGTCTGACTCGAGAAGTTACACTAACGCTCGGCTAAAATTCCTGTGGTTGGAAGGGGATTGGTACTATTACTACTATGAGAACTTAGCCTACCTAACGAAACGGCAGATGTACACCATCTAGGAACTAATATTTTAATATCTTGCTGTCAAAAGACAACTTTTACCTTATTTCCCCTTCACTTCCCCCTACTTTTGTATGACTGATGAAACAAAATGAGGAATACAAACCAAAATACCAGCCAAATATTTAAGAAAGAAAATGTTCACCTAAAAAGCCTGAGTTGACAATCACGGTTACAAGCCTGTCCCTTTTTCTTATGCCTTACAAGCATTAGATCAAATAAGAGTTCTTAAAGCTTGCCAGTTCATAGGAACTCTCTTCATCAAACGACTGCTAGTTTTGCTTCTAGGCATAACCTGTGAAGGTATATTAAGCCAGGGTCAGGAAAATATACTTCTTGGGGAGTATTTGCCTTTAATAATTACAAGCACAATTTTTCCTATCCCCCCTTACCCCGATCTTCTTGTACTAGTGCTTCTGCTGAGTTCTGCCTCACTAATTTACCCGTATCAGCGAGAGAGATTTGTTATGAAATTGCTCCATAGTAGCGTCACCGTCTACGCACATGGTACGACACAGTCTTGTGTACAGCTTCAAGCCTGAGATGCAGATTTTGGATTTCTGGTGAGTGAAGAACTTGAAAAACAGAGAGAGGAAAATGAAAAGCAGGCTCAGATTAGATCTAATCCTTACTGAACAGCCAACACAGTCTTCTCCCAAGATGGAGCCTGTCTTTCCCTTTCCCCTCCTTCCAGACAAGCAAAGGTTTTGCTCCTAATTGAATTCTGCAATTCAGAAAAGAGCTTAATGTACCAGAGTTCTATTTTTCCAGCACTCAACTTCTCTATGCTTCATAGTAGAAGATGTCCCTAGTTAAACAAAGGCTGAGCTCCCCAATAGACCAGGAAGTTTTTCTGACTAGGTTAGCCGTCAATGCACCATGTCCCGATACAATATACAATCTGAAGACTGTCAGGTAAAACCAGCCAAAATTATAAGATTAATTCAAATTATAAAGTGAATCACAGGCACTTTCATTCAATTAGCATTTTTCATCTGCTGTACAAAGTGAATTTCAAGGCCCAAAGGAACACTGTGGAGAGACCACTGCAGTACTGCTCACACAAAGCTTCCTGCCAGAGGTGCAAGCTCTGCAAAATATTTCTGTCTTCTTTGCTACTGAGAAATTAATTTATCTTCTGACCATATGAATAATTTACAAAATACATATTTCTCAAAATGCTTACAAATAAAAGACCAGCTCTAGGATGTTTCAAGTAATTAGGGGGAAGAAATGCATATTCTACCAGAGGTTTGGAGCTTTCTCTTCAAGTAAGTAACCCAAACCACATCACGGATGGACCACGTTTAATCAAAGCCTCCAGTTTAGCAAGAACAAAGTATTGGCCGCAGTTCATTCGAATAGTCACCCTTAAAATTCTATTTTGCTCAACAGTATTATTCATACACTGTCATGGAATACATACCAGTAGCATAGACACTTAAAGCTTACCTCACCTCATATATGCATAATGGTCCTGTTAATGCCCATTCCCCCATAGGCAGGCCTAAGAGTTTAATCCATGGAACAGTATAACTGCTGCTCTGTTATTAGACTGCTCAGAGGAAGGGGGGGGGAAATTAAAAAAAAAAAAATCAATCCCCACAGGGAAACAAAAGCTGCTCTATCCCTTTACTTAGTACTCCTCCACACAGAATATTTTTATGAAGTTTAAAATTACAAGTATCAGACCTGCAATTTACCAGTCGCAATCAAATTATGCTACCTCAAATAAATAATAATAATAAAACCAAACAAAAAAACCACACACAAACACCCCCCCAAACAAACAAAAAACACAAAAACAACCAACAAACCCAAACAAACCTGGAATTGGTATTTCTAGGTTTATCAACAGAGACTACTTCAAATTTAAACTGCTTCTGGGACACGACCTGATCTGCTGCAGAGACCAGTGAGGAAGAGAAACCAGGTGATGCATGAACCTAACCAAGAGGAATCCTTTTAAAAATTGACCAAAAATTTTTCATCTGCTTTTCATTTTTACTTCCCCATTTCACTTGTTTCCTGAGATTTTCACAGTTGTAGTTTTTGGAGTGTAACTGCAACACCTAACGCCAGTAAAATATTGCATGGTTTTGGTTAGTGTCACTCAGAAATGATGTGAAAAAGCACACAAAAGCTTAAAGAAACTGAAAAATAATCAAGCTTTTCAATTGAGTTTATAGCATGTGTTCTTCTGTTTAGCTCCATTTCTTTCTCTGGAAGTGGCTGTTTCTCTGCACTAGAGTATGGGTGCTTGGTATCTATTTTCCCCACTCCATCACTTTGAAATCATGATCTGAGCAGCAGCCGCTCCTTCCAACTGCACGGAGTTGAGATCATACCATTGTGACATCAGCAACGCTTCTGTTGTGCTGTCACTTTCAGTCACCAGGTTCTTCTGTTTTCATTGTCTGGAAAGCACTCCTGTACTTAGTTGCATTTCTATGTCTTTTTTGTAGTTTTAAGTGTTTATTAATTTGGTTTAATCTATAATCAATTATTACCTTGCTTTTGTATCGAAGTACTACAAACTGAAATATGCCTCCACCATCATAATGCTGCTTCTGAACAATGAGAAGCTTTTTCCCAGTCACTACGATCTGTTATCCAATATTCTCTACAAGTTGCACATTTAATTAGTCTGAGCAACTCATTAAGGTATCTGGAATATTAAGACAATAGCATTGTTCTCAACAGCACTGTGCACAATCTAATCTGGCAGATGGCACAGCCTGCTGACACTTGCGTTGGTTTGCGCACTTGCTGATGGATACCAACAGTCAGCAGGATAATTGTACGATACGTACGAAAATCAAACACCCATCAAATATTCCATTTTCTGGATGCCTGTTTGTTCATAAAGAAGCATTCTGTATTCGGTCATTGAATTTGAAACGAGAGATGCACAGGTTGAGGTTTTTGGTTTATTTCTTTAAATGCCACTTAGGCTTTTATGCACCACCCTACTGAGGAGCCCACCGTCTTTTTCCTTCTGTGGAAGTGACGACATCGTGCTACTGGGGTCATAAGAAACTTTATTCCTCCTCACCTGAATGCTCAGATGACATATTCACTTTTGCTCCTCATTAGTCCAGACTCAGAAAGTACTTTCAACACTCCAGGGGATCTGATGAAAAATGTACAAGCTCTACAACGCCAGAGCTTGCCACTACTTTACCTCTACCGCCAACACTGGTGTGATGGGAACACTATTTCTCTTTGCAAATGGAAAGGTATTTTTAGGTTTTGAAGAGATATGCAAAAATCAGCAAAACCAAAAGTTCATTAGCGAATCTCACAGGGAAATGAGGTACCTGAAATAATACCAAGTATAGAGAAAAATGTCATTTAAGATTTAAGGTTGCTTATTTGCTTCGGCATGAGATGGAAAGGAGAAGATCAGAGATGACCCAGCAGTCACAAGATAAAAACCAAACCCTGCTCTGCATTTTTAAATGTTTTTGGAAGAATGGTATTTTGTTTGCACATGCCCGTAGTACTGGCAGACAACCGCACAGTACCATTCACAGAAACACAGAGGGAGAGAAGGGAGAACGTATTTGTGTTATATTCGGCTTCTAAAAGGAAGCTCTACCAACAAATATTTCTCCAATACCTAATCTCTGTACAGCCAAAAAAAGTAAAAAAAAAAATTAAAAAATCTTCCTCATCAAGCCTCCTCAACATCTGAAAAAGAATGCATTTCCTTTTGATTTGCTTTTAGCTAAAGCAATGGAAAAACAATAGTTAGCAAGATGCCTGCTTGCAAAGACTGTACCGTTCGGGACTGCTTCAGCTGCCGGGACCGTGTCAGATCTGTCACACTGGTGGGCTGCCTGTTGAGAAACCTGAAGAACTGTCATTCAACAGAGAGAGGCAAAACTAAGCTCCACTTCCTGGGATACATTTTCTATTATCCAGGTTATTATTGCAGAAATGAAATCGAGCATTAGTCTCAAGGAAAACTTTGTGTAGTAAAAAGTTTCTCCCCCAGCCCGCTGGTCTTATCTAGCGAAATTGCAATTTGTGGTTGACCTTTTAAAACCTATTCGCATAGTTTTACATGGACTTGTTCAAGAAGCTTGGATTGCAGCAGGTAGCTCTGTCAGAGAGGAAGCTGCAAGCGTTACTGCTGCAGTGTTTGGGGTTTCTTTTTCATTATTGAAATAAGCCTGGCTGCGTTCCACTGATCAATGCTGAAAATTAATTTCTTGTATTTCCTGGCATAAATACGTCTCCTCAGCACTGACTTTTTGTACCATAACCCCCAAAGGGCAAGGCATGCCAACTGATGCATACTAACACGTTTGCGATTACCGGCAACCAGCGTAACACCGTCATGTTTTGCGAAAGCCTGCACTTCCAGAAAACTATTAAAATACCTGTATCCGTGCCGGCCATTACCTCTTGCGGGGTTAATGCCACCATTAGCCAAGTCTTCAGCTTGATCTTTCATCTTTAGGTCAGAGGTTAGGCTTACCAACTACAGCTTTTCTACTATTAAGTATTCTTTCACGCTGAGAATGACACTTTCCCTGCCCTATGTGTCAGAGAAACTGTCCTCTAGCAAAGAATAGTCTTACAGAGGACACAGTGATATACTTACGAGAAAACTAATGCTATATTTTTCTTCCCCAAGAAGAAATGAAACAGCTCACAGCACAGCAGAGCACTTCCTAAGCTTAAGAAAATAAAACGCTATAAAAATATCAACTTTCTTTTCTGATACTCGTTTTTCATTTTCCGTTACTGCAATACCTACGTACTAAGAGCCCATAGAGATGACCCACTCAGTTAACCTAATAATATATGTTGCAATTCAGTTTGCATGATACTCTTCTTAGTGAAGTGTTAAGTAGCCATACCCTATCTGAAGACACTTTAAGCATGAAATAATTAAGCAGTTTTTTTATAGAGGCATCCAAAGAAAAGAACTACACAACAGGGAATGCTTTCACCAATTCCAAGCAAATCTTTACAACTATAGTAAATACATTAGATTGAGGTTTGGTCTCTTACAACAAAGCTCTTAAATAAGCAAAACAAAAGCAATTGGCCAGACGCTACAAAAAATGTCGTGTCTCTTCTATCACAATTCCGACTCTCGTCCACAATTTCTTCCCCTTCCAGGACAAGTCTTACTACACTTTGGCTGAATAAGCTTTTCTCATGAACTTACCCAAACACATACATATAGTTATATATTCTCTGTTCATAAGATGTGCAGTCATTTTCTTTTTTATATACAGATTCCCTACTTAAGTAGAACTGTCAGGTTAGCCCTCAATTTAAAAACTGCATGTCCTTTTCAGAAGAATTTTGTGAATTTCTTATTTAACATGATTTTATTTTGGGGTAGCATTTGCTCCATAAATGTTACTAAAAGTCATCCAATCTTTAAAAAGAATAATTATCAATTGTAAGCAGCTACCATACTAACATGGATTTTCTTCTTATGAGAGCTGCTTTAATTATGAGCTGTCCTTCCATCTAAGCCGATTGCAAGAAATGATGTTAGACACATGCTTGAGGTGAGAGCAAAAGACAGCAGTACACTCTTATCCCCTTCCTCTGCCAATTTTCTTTTATGTATATATTTCCATTAAAAAAACCCCAACAAACCCAACGTTCTTATTCCAGGTTGCTAGACTGGACAATTACTCCCCAGGCATTTACAGAGGATCTCAATTTGACAGCAGGATGTACATTTATATTCGTTTTTGGACTGCGACTGCACTGTGGATAGCCAATTCCATTCTCAGCACTTCAGTAAGAGATTCAGCAGAAGAAATTACATTTGAACTTAGTGGGAAGCTTCTAGCACTGTATTCTGGGCTTCTTCTCCTGTCTTCCTAGTCTCTTGCCAACTACTCACTCATAGGAGGGACAAAACTCTTGAGGACTGTCGCAACCTTTTGATAACAGTTAAGAGTGTTACCAAATTTATGCACTTCCCCCCCTAATTTAATCTTTTTAAAGAGTAATCAGAGATACAGCATGGTTTAAGAATATACCATTTCGGGTCAAATCTGGAGGAATACTGACATACCTCTCTCTCACTTCGTATCAGCGGTGGAAGGCTCTGCCTTCACCAATTTCTTCATTATGGGGTAGCACTACAAAGTCACTTGGGAGACTTAGAACACCCTCTCCTCCCACCTTTAAAAAAAATGTTGCTGTCCAAGCTGCTGCTCAGATGAAGATAAGGTACAAGATACAGAGAGGTAACGCTGTCATGCAAATAATCAAGCTGCAGGTGCAACTTCCATGTATTTGCCCAAACTGGTCTCTGCTCCATAAGGCGTATCAGTTTACTGACAGATCCACAGAATTCAAGCAAGGAAAACAGGCCAGCAAACTTATCTTTGGAAATGAAAAATGCATTTGCTAAAGAATTACACTTTTGTGGGCACATTGACCTGGTAAGCCCATGCTTTTAAAACTATCAAAGCCTGAGAAATAACTTTTCAGATAATCTACATCAACCAAAAAGCAGACAGGGCTAATCTACTCAGAAAATGAAATGCTGAAGAAAAATGCCACACACCTGTAAAATTCACCCTGCTCCTCAAGATCAAAGTGTTTGGCCGAGTTTGGCATTCTGGAGGTTTGGTTTGATTTGGGTATTTTTAATAGATAGCTGAGGAATTTTCCAATCTATTATATTTCTTAGCTTCCCAAGATATAACTTCATATGCCCAACGTACAAGAAATCTCTCCCTACAAGGATAAGAACTAAGCTGTATCTTCTGTTAAAACTGTACCCCAAAAGGGCAAAAGTAATGTATAACACTGAGGGAGCACCACTTTCCCCAGGGTGTGTAAAACAATTTTTTAGGAGGTTCACAATATCGGTCAGCTTTGATTAAACTAATTAACTAACTAAAATAATTCTTTCACGGTCACTTATTTTGGAGAAAATTGTAAGTTTCCTTCCTGATGCTGTTTCAAATACCATACTGGCTTTAGAAGACTTGGGGATAGCAAGTATATAGGCCTGGGTTTTGATATCAGATATTGCAGATTTTGACTGGCTACCCTCTGATTTGAGTATGATATTCTAAGTCATACATTCAAGGTTACCAAGAGCAGCGTTCAAGACATCTTCTATGTACATCACTCCGTGCTTTGATTTTCTGATTAGGGAAGCACTGACACGGCAATACAATGGCTAAATAGCGGGGAAGTCACTAATCGGGAATCTGAAGTAACGCCAGATCTTGCGGCTGTCTTAGATCTTTACATTCCTGGCCACATCGCCTGTTTCTGAACACTCCATCACCTACCACTGCTGGAACACCACAACCTATGCAGCTGCTCAGGGGACCTGGTTTAGGGTAATGCATTTGAACCAAAGTAAATTACATGGTTCATTTACCACTTATTTACTTCTTAAGTGACTCAGTCCAAATCCTTTCACATTTTCATTTTCATGAGAGCAATGCAGGGACTGGATATTCTTTACTTTCAGGGAGCTTTTAAATGGAGTCATGGAACTCAGTGATGTGCAATGCCGATCTAGGAACCAGTTTTCCTGGATGATTCACACGCATATTGACACCATTCACATATCTGGACTGGCACTGCTAAATCAAGACATGTTTACAAAATACTGTGTTTACTCCTGAGGAAGCAGGGGGGGAAGGCTGAAAAAATTCTTCAACTCCCTCAGAGTACAAACTTATTTCCTGGATGACTTTATGTCATCCAACCCACCGTCCAAATTCACCCTTTGTATAGGTTTAAAACATACTGTGCTTTTACAGACCGACTGCATCAGCGTAACTCGGTCGCGGTTCACGTGTATGGACTTGGGCATACGGTTAGCGTAACGACTAAATCAGACGAAAAGGTAGGAACCCAGCTTAAGTTCAGTTCCTGCTCAACACTAGCCTGAAACTGTCAAAGCACTCTGTAGCTTGTGCAATTCACATTCTTGGGAAAAAATAATAACAAAAAAAATACTACAAATTAAAAATTCCTTTTTCGGTTATTTCAGACTTAAGGAATTAGTTATATCACCACTTTTGTTTCTGCTTTATTCTGAGATGCAGAATATTAATAGCTCATTAACAAGCTGTAAACATCTATTTTGACAATATATAAATCATTCCTGCAGCGCTAGAGCATCAAGTGGATTGTAACCAGATTTTAGGGAGGTGTGGGGAGGTGGGTGAGAAGCTTCTCCCAACCTGTAAAGAACAGATGAATGTGTGCTGCATCTGAAATTAAATTGGAAATCTTAGTGGGGTTTATTATTAGCAAAAGGATTTGGTTTATTTTTTGACAAAGCGTGGTGGGGAGAAAAAGCAAGAGAAGCAAAGGAATGCAGCCTGAGATTCAGATGCTGACAGGTATTTTAATAAATGAACGGTGTGAACCAGAAAGCCAAACCAAGCACCCTTCCAGGGCAAGCGTTTCCAGCACTGCCAGCCAAAGACATGCATGCTAGAGCCTAAACCAGGATATCCTTTAATTGCTTCTTCACTCAGCTTTCCACTCACCTGCCTAAAAAAAAAAAAAGTGGGAAAGTGGGCCTGTCTCTAATGTACCACAGAAACACACTCAAAACTCCAAAACAGGACTCAGATGTGCAAGTCATGCAAAAGAACAGACATGGGAGTACAGCAGCACCAGCTACAGACAGAACAGAGCCTATCCTGCAGATACAACCCATTTGTAAGAAGCTGTTGAGGGAATGGCAGATGCGAGCGCTGGGGAAAAATTACTCCTATTCCACTATTCCTTTTGAAAGGAACTTAAAGCCCTACCTTGCGTAATCTCTTCATTATGCAAGGTCACCCCCTCCCTTTTAAATTAAAACGTAAAAAACAAAGACCAAAACCTTTCTGGTTAAGGCCAAATACAGCAGAACTTAGTTGTGACGGAAGATGCACCGGTGGAGCTCAAAGTCTGGGAAAATACACTGACAGGTTTCGCTAGGAAGACGGAGAGCGTGGGGACAGCAGCAGAGGGCGAGACATAGAAGAAACTAGGTTAGACCATTTGGAAGCACATCATGTTAAGCAGTAGCTGCCTTCACCTCTTTTCTTGAGCCAGTTCTGCTCTACCTCATAATGCCAGGAGTCATGGTTTGGACTTGCATTATTGAAACAAAACTTACATTGGGTAGTTTGCACAGTTAGTGTTCTTCCCGCATGCAGTAGCTGTTCTGGTCTCTATTCCCAGAAAAATACATCCCCTTGGTTGAACTAACAAATTTTTAATGTATTAAAAAGTAAATGTAATGCATTAAAAATGAATAATTTAAGAGAGAACTGATTTACTTATTCCGGTTAAAACAAGATGAGCAAGCAGTGGCTTGCTTCTGGTTGCTTGACATTGTTGAGGATGCCTCCAGAAGTGAAATGAAGATCTAACTAAATGCAGCAAGAACAACAAAACAAAAATTCTTGTACCTTCTTTAGTTCCTGGGAGAAACAACTAATTGCCTGAGCCTCTTAAACTTATAAATCTGATGTACGTGGAGAAAGCGAAATGGAACAATCCCTACTAACTGATCTACAAATGTGGAAAAATTCAGCCCTACTCAGAGGCAGCAATTGAAGCCCCTCCCCTGTCGAGCTTCTCTGCTGCTCTCTGAGCATTCAAAATAAAAGGAAAATTGTAAAATACACACCTTCAGATTTGGAGAATACCCTGTTATCTGGCAACACAGGCATCATTTGCCTGAACTAACAGTCAATGAACAGAGTCCTGCCCCACTGAAAATAGAGCCTCTCCACAAGAATATGCCAGGCTCGATGAAACCACAAAAAACCAGGAAAACCCTTTCTTGGGACGTCCAGGGAGCCATTTCTGTGGAAAGGACAATGAGAAGCAAGAGGTGGCATCAAAGAGCAGACAGTCTGATGATTTATGTAACCATGTGAGATGCAAGAGAGGTATTTCAGATTTTTGTTACTCCTGAATCAAAACAGGGCATCCTGGCATGAGCTTAACCACCAGCTACCCTTCTCTCCCTCTCTCTCTTTGACTTACTTTAAAAGGAAGGTTGACAGAAGCTCAGAAAACAACGACCTAACCTCAACAACTTCTGCCTGCTTTTGCAAACCGCTATTGCAACGTTCCTTGAAGCTTCAGTTTTATAAACTTTGTTCATTTCTTTTCAAATGTATGTGGTAAATTTCCTCTCCCTGACACAATCCACAGCTCTTTCCAGAGGTGAGAACAAATGTGCAGACGCACCATCTTGGGGTGACTTTTCTAGTAAACTCTTTTGCAACTGAAGCTCTCTTTCTCTTCTTTTTTTTTTTTTTTTTTTTTTTTTTAATTGTAAAGGATGCTTATTCTTAATTAAAAATCAATTATTTTTGTAAGAACTCTTAAAAGGACACCATTAAGTCAATTTCCATTTGT
>JANIJG010014924.1:0-20375 GCA_024611175.1 Megaceryle torquata | reverse complement strand
CCGATCAAAAACCAACAGAAAAAAAAAAAAAAAAGGGCCCAGCCTCTTTTTTTTTTTTTTTTTTTTTTTTTGGTCACGGTTGAGATGCTCCTTAGCAGGAGAATAGTGAGGGAGAAGGGTAAAGCTTGGCTCCCTGGTGATAGAGTTCCTGCAGCTTTAGATAAAATTAAATATAAATAGAGAAATTGTCCTTATAAACTTTTAAATGAAATCTCAAATTTGGGATTAAGACATACTAAGCTTTTACCCAATTTTCTGCTAAAGGAGATCTTTTTGAGCTCAGGTGTGTCAAAATGGAGATATCTGCTTCTATCACAAACTAATTTGAGCCAGCATTTTCAGCTCTGTCTAGCACAAAGATTAGATAGCCCAAGCAATTTTTTGTAACGGGTCCCAAGCTAGAGCGGTACGATTGCTCTTGGAGAGATTTATGGAAAGTCATTACTGATTAGTATTACTGATTGACAACGATTAGCACTCCTGTAATGATAAGTCTTATTCTACAGTACATGGTTACAAGATATCAATTACCGTCAGGGAATGGGTGGTTATACACATTTTCTTGCTCATTTCCAGAGGAAAAAGTACAGCTACATCATTCATTACTAGCATCCTGAAAAGCTGAAAGGAACATTCTGTGAAACTTCATTGCTTCCACAAAATACCTGCATTTTATTTCCTTATGTTTTTTCATTCTTACGCATCTGCGTAGGCACGTAAAGCTGTTTACAAGACTGAAACACGCCAGGCTATAATTGCTGTACCACTTCTTACTCCTCTCTGCAATTTAGAAAGGCTGCACATTTATCAAACATGAAATTATACATCATCGTGCAGATGATGATACTGGTGGTAGACAGGGGCTAGTCAAACAGATCGGCTCCAGTATTTCCTCACTCTTCAATTAATGTCATTACAGTCTTAACACCACTTCTTCGCAGCTGGTCACTTTATGCACTCTGTGCCATAGGTGTAAGGAAGGGATGCACCCCAAGAACAGCTCATGGATCTGGTAAAATACGCGCCATCTAGTTTTGGATCTCAGCAAAAATTAGCTGAAGAAGCTACGTGAAATCAAAGCGATCCTGAGCACCCCCCAGAGGCAAATACTTAGTCATCCAGGGACTTAATTAGTTAAAAAAAAAAAAATAAAAAAAATAAAATATGCAGGTCTGAGATAGATAGTCAAGACAAATTTTCTGAGAAGTTCTGAATTCTTAATATGGGCATCCTTTATATCCTTTTTGGAACAAGCCATGATTTTTAAAACAAAGTGAAACAACATTTGCAAATAAATAATTTACTTCTTGTTTTCAACTGGAAAACAAGCAAACTCAACGACATTCAGTAACAAATCATTCACATTCTGCTTCCAAAAGGCAGAGCACTTATCTCTGTAAACAGCAAAGGGTGAACTGTGCTCTTCCTTGGAACAGGAGTTTACCACCTGGTCCATGAACTTCTAAAATGTGGACCTAAACCCTTCTTCTAGATGTTTAACTTGCCAAAACTCTCCTCTGAGTACCAACACAATAAATACAATCTATTTACATGAGATGTGGTAAAAATGAGACTTTGGAGGATAAAACAGATTGCAAATCCTCTGTCCATCCTCCCAGTGCAAAACTGTAAGCCTGTAGCTGACACACTTCTTCACCTTGCACATCCATTTTGGTTTAAAAAGTGCAATGCTGGCAAAAAAAAAAAAAAAAATCTAATCAGGATTTGTTCTGCATTGATTTTCTTTTTTGTAAGGTCAGATGTCCTGTTTTGTGAACATAATTCTAAACAGGTCACGTAGATACATAATTAGTTCAGTGCAACACCATGGGCTGTGCCTATTTGCTGCCTTCCATACAGGGAGCTGTTAATCAAAAGAGGAGAAGATTTTTAGTCAAGCAACATCCGTAGTATCTATAGTTGTATTTCCACTAACTTGTTCTGAAGCACGTAATTTGCTTTTTCAACTGAAAGTGCCTTTACGAGCACTTCACTCATCCTTACCCAGGACTTGTTTATTCCTTTCTATTCACTTCAGGCCCAGCCTCCACCAAGTCACTGCACTTCTTACACTCAATAGCACTAGTCAGATGGTCAGATTCCACTACTATAAACAGTAGGAAGAACCCCCTAAAAATAATGAGACTACAGTAAAGAACGGGTGTTTTTCTTTATTAAAAATTGTGCATGTTGGGATAACTGAACTGTCACAACTTTCAGAGAAATTGGTAATTGAAAGAGTGTAGGTGCTCCAGAAAAGTCCGCTCGTGATGCAGCGGACACAGAGAAGAGAGGAAAAAGAAAAAAAAAAATCCATTCAGTTAAAGAACGAGCAAGAAGAAAGTTCTGTCCGACTAACCAGGAAATCCAGTACATAAGCATCCAAATGCCCAAAGATGACAGAATGGATAGAAAATACTATAAACTTATCTAATGAATTGGGTGTTTTAAAGTTCTCTTAAGAAAATAATCACTCCATCGGGCTTAAAGCAGACTTCCTCTAAGACAGAGGAAGCCACTGGATTTGTAAGGCAATGAAGAACACGACGGAACATTCATGTGCGTGTTAGCTCAGTATACATGGAAAAGATGCCAAAGTGCCATGCGAGCGTTGCAGCAGCAGGCGGTGTGTATTCACAGGCTGGGGGAAACCACATTCCAAGTGGTTCTGAGCTCATCATCTTTGTGTTTTGCTCCATCTCTGGGTGTTCAGAAGTCCGCTTTCGAAATGTCAGGACCTAAACTGCTCCAAATACATGTCCTTCAATGATACTTTCAGCTGAGCCATGTCTACTTCTTGCGGATGTTGGGTTTTCCCATGACATGTCCAACATGCAGAAAAAAGAAACTCATTTGTTTGTGCTCCCTTCCTTACCATTTAACCAAAGCCTGTTTATGGTTCATTAAAATTTGAGTAAAAGGAAACACCATCTGTCTTTATTTTCCCTTTTCAGATGATGCTGGGAGAGACAATGAATAGCTTTATAACCTTTACTGATCAAGCCTTGCTTCTTTCCTCCTTATACCAAAATGCATATTTCATTTTCTAATGCATTTTTTAATTCCTTTTGATCTAGTCACACTTGGGTCACGTATGAATCCAAAACCATATTTTTCTGCTGCCCAGTAGAGCACATCCCTAATCCAAAGAATATACAAACTTTTAAAGGAAATCTGCCAAATAGAAAGGATGGCCAACACGTGAGCAGAAGCACTTCAGATCCTGGCTTCAAAGACATTTTAGACGATGCTTTAAGTTGTCAAGAACTCTATCAAAGCCCAAGTTTCCTAAGCTTCAGAGAAGAGTCGATGCCAGACCAGCAATGCACAGTCCTGACCCTGTGTAGTCTTCAAATACTTCTCTGTGCTCACGATTTTGCTACCACAAACGTTTTGTTAGAATCTTTATGCTGCTAGGCATTCGATATTTTCACTTTTGAAGGAACATTTTAAATATTCCATGTTCAGTCTGTGCATCTCGTAGCTCATTTAAACAACTGAAAAATCTTGACGAGTCTGGTTTGTTTGGTTTGCAACATGATTAAAACCTTTTCTGCTTATCCTTGCTCTCTTCAGTATTACACAGATGCACATTTGCTATGGTGTCTTTGCTGGGATTTAACTGCCTGCACATATGCAACTGAAAAATGTTGTATTTCCACCAAAAGAGCTTTCTCATCCCAACAGCAGAGGAGACAAAGCCTCTAATGGGCTCCCAAGATGCTCATGTGATCGAATTAATATCCGTATCTCAGCTACAGCAACTTATGAGCTACAGTATGTGGGAGCCAAACTCTGCAGGGGTATTAAAAGTGAATCGAGTGCCAGGCCTGTCCAGAGGACCTTGCAAAAATCAACACAGTGGCCAAAGGCCATTTAACAAGACTAGGATATTATTTTCAAAATTCCACCACAGAAAATACTCAAGTGTGAGCCAGTATTTGCAAACCACCTTTTTCATAATTATCCCCATCACGTATTACCTTAGTACATGGTATGTTTATGACGATGCAATAAAAACTTAAGAGATTGTCTGCAGCTAACCTATTGGTTCTGTTCCCTGCTGTGCCCCTCCAAGAGTTTCCAAGAGCATTCCCTTGCAAAGTGTCACCATGGATCCCAACTTGTATTCCCTGGGAATTTCAAGAGACTGAAATAATTTGGTATGCCTGTGAAAAGACAAGAGCATTTGTGTTTGGGTCTTTGGACCCAAACTTTGGACCCGCCTCTGGACTTGTGGTGGTACTAAAAGCCCAGCAGATTTCTAAACATTTTTTCTTTTTCCAGAGTGCAGGCAGAACTGTTTCCACTTGTGACAGACAGGTCTCCCATATCATGGGAGAAAGTCCAGATTACTATAATCAGATTCTAGCAGTGACTGTTAAAGTAGGAACCCGTTCCTCCCATATATATCCTTCTCAGGAAGGGCAAAGATCAAGAAAAAAACCTACGTCAGAGACATACCTTTCCACGTGGGAAAAAGGTCTGTATCTGCTTAATGCATTTTCCAACAGACGTCACCATTTCTGAAGTAAAATTTGTCAGATAACTGTTTTTGTGATGTGCCTGGCTGCGACAGCCAGGTACTTAGCGTGAGTGCTTTCTCATCTGCTAGATAAATGGTACTTTGATTTTATGGAGTTCAGTACGCAAAATAAAAACCTAAAGCTTTAATAAGCTCAGATCACTTCTTTAATATTTTCCCATCTGATTACATATTTGGGATGAATCAGTAAAGCTTTTTGCAAACAACTTACAGACTGCAAGCATATGGAATGTCTTTGAGGAAATGGTGCCACATATAGCCATATGCCGTGCTGCAACAGCAAATATATCACACACTCTGAGAATCTGTCTTTCAGGACTGGGAGATGATTGTTGGTTTTTTTCCATTTCATTATCAGATCTGCTAACAGATCTAGCTCCTATTTTGTGAGCAATAGTTTATATGAACTAGAACAGCTTCATGCCTTAGGCACTGATTGTGCAGGGCATTCAAGCACCACATGCCCTCATTTTGATAACTCAGTGCTTTTAATTCATATCTTCCCTAAGACTAACGATATTTTGGAACACAAAACAGCTTATTTCCTAGTTTCCATTCGTTTGTTCTTTTCCCCTCAAATACTTTACAGATATATGTAGTTCATGACCATCAAATGACAACACTGCTCAACTTCTCAAGTTCTAGCATTTTGGATTCCAGAAAGCTGGAGTCCCACCTTCCATAACTTTATTTCCAGAATTTACGTAGCTCTTATCCCCATACCATCCTTAACTGATGAGACGTTTCTATCTTTATAACATTCTGCGAAGTGCAGAAGTAAAACGTCTGCTTCACGGCTGGATCAGTGCATCTGAAGGTCCATTAGGTGATCTACCCGGGTTTGTAGGAAACACACAACCGAGGCAGAAATTGATTGCCTGGCTTCCACTGCAACACGAACTTCTGTTCGAATCATTTTTTGCCTTCTCAGCCAACCTTGGCTCAATTTTTCCTAACTAGGAGGAGGTCGTCTATTTGAAGAGTAACTCACATATTCAGACTCTCATCACTTCTTAAGAGTAGATCCACAGACCGAAGTCATGGACTGCTGAAATTCATAGGCCCTACCAAGTCACTGATGTGCTCATTTCCACCAGGCCACACTCTTTATCATCAGCTTCTGGGCAGCCATTAGCTCCCTCGTGTCTACTAGCGCTTTCATGCTCTAACCTAAGCACATTTCTTTCTAGCTATTCCCTAATCATCGACTGAATTAGACCTTCACGTTAATCTCTTCCTTACCATTCAGACCTTAAAAATACTAACATGACTAAATACCACTTCTTGAGTTTGTGCAAACAGAAATCAAGGACTTCATCTGAACAGGCTGCAATAGCTCGTTTTCCTCCTAGAACTACAGCAAAACCCATGAATTATTTTATCTATAATTTCTCCCTCACACATTTCACCAAAGGCCTATAATAGGGATATTTTTACCCTACTATCTATCTACTTATCTATCTTTTACAGTTCAGGTCAGAAAGGAGGCTTCTATAACTTTTGTTGATAGAGAACCAACTGTTGGGTTGATGTCAGCTGGTGGGCTGCCTAACAAATTGATCCTGCAATACCTTTATCTTCTGATAAGATGCTGACAGTTAAAAAATCCCTTCAAAGTCTGTCTACAAACACTGGAGGCCAGAAATTACAGTTTAGGAATTCCAGATTAAAACCAAGTGAACCAGATGCAAGTTTCCACTTACACCTACTCCTGTGTGATTTTTCTTTTTTTTTCCTTTAAAACCTGTGTGAGCAATGCCCCAGTATAGCAATCAAGTAATTGTTTTCTCTTGACATACGTTGCCATTCAAACAAAACATTGAACTGTAAGTACATTCCTAGCATGAAATAATAATTCCTGTAGATTATCCATTAAATTTGCACTCTAGTAACCTGTAGTCCAAAGCTAAGTTAGATCTAGCTTTGAAAAAAATGTGTATCTTAGACAATTGCCTTCCAGACAACACAAGCAGTCTTTCACTTTATTTCATTGATATTTCAGTTATACTGCCACGGGCAAAGAAAATTTGGAAACATTGTGAGGAAAATAAATCACACTATCTGTAAAGAAATTATTCCAGTCAACAGACTGCTATTCACAGGGCCCTGTAAGCAGCACTAATTAGTGTCAGATAATGAAATAATTTATTATTCCATTAGCAGCTGTACTAAAATGGTCCTAGAGACCAAGCACACACATATGCAGGAAGATATATTTTATGCCGGTTTGCTGCCCTGAGATATTTTGGGCAGGATAAAAGTCATGAGCCCTTGCCTTGTGAAGCAATAGACTAGAAAACAAAAGGCACATAGTGCAAACTAGAAAGAGGATGTCTCTTAAATATTCTGTTCCTCGTTGAAATTGGACTACATATTCCCTGCCCTCATACACTGGTGAAAGTTGCTCTGATCAGAAAAATTTTATTCACCCAAACCAAATACATGAAAACAGTAGGGCTCGTTCTGGAAAAATGGAATTCCTTGTGTAAATACCACCTGTCTGAATACGCTCATTGAAGCGTTTAGGCAAATTTCTAGCGGTTTTCTTTCTTCCGCACAAATTAATATATCATCCTGACATAGCCTTTGTTTGCATTTACTTACAACCCCTTGCACAGTTTACAGAAATCTGAGCTGTTGCAAGTAAAGCAGATATTTATTTTCCTAATTGTTCACATTAACAGAAATGTTAATGAAAAATAGCGTAATTGTTATTCTGTTTAAAATACAAAACTCATTATCTGGGGAGTAAGACCACTCAGTTATTCTCATCTTAAAGGAGAAAAAAGAAACAGGCCTAGAGACATGAACTCATGAATCATTCCTGTGCGATGCACAGCTCTATGATGCAACTCTGTTTGCAAGACTATACATAAAATAAATACAAAAATACTAAAATCCACACTGTTTTCATTTATTCCTACAGTACTTCTTCAATATGAGATTTAAGTTGGAGCCTTTACTTCCTAAGAATACCTTAAACTCTTCTACGAGACAGAAATTGTATAACCTAATACCTTTACTGCCATCCTTTCAAAACTGCTTTCAGAAAATTTCTAAGTATGAAGTGCTACCAATTGTAACAAATTGCACATTTCTTTGAATGAACCAATTTAATTTAGTGAGCAGTATATTTTCAATAGAACATGCCTATCTGCTTGAAACATGCCATCAAGTTAAAATACACGGAATTTCCTGCCCGAAGTGCCTTGTAATTAGCAGCAGTAGTAACAATGGAGATAAAGTTTATTACAGGACTTCACTTAACTGCCGGTTTTGTTTAGGTTTGCTTACATCACATAATAAGCTTTTAAGGTGTATTCCAATGAATGACCAACGTGATTTTAGGAAAGAAGATCCGGTATTTATTATCGTGAAAGGAACTCCAAAAAACCTGGGTCTAACCCACTTGCTTCCTGCCAGCTTTAGATGTTTTTTCCCAAAGAGCTGCAAACACAGTGACAGAGAAGTCAGGAGTACACAAGTTTGCATAGAACAAAACCGCTGCGATTAGTTTCAGCACTGTGCTCACAGCACTATTAATCCTACATCCAACCAGGAGCATTTACTGCCATTACTTGAAGTCCATTGGTGAGACACCCGGGCAGATCATCTACAGGAATATCTGGTCAATCATGCTTCAAAACCAGAGCTGACAAAGCTTCTCTCCAACATCTACACCATACTTTCAAGAGTAGTTACAAGGTGTAGTTTTAATAATTGCACTGCTGAAGGAAAGCAAGGCGCAGCGCTACCTTCTCCCTGTGCACATAATGCCTTCTTTTAACTGGTTCCTGTTTTCAGTACAGGCAGATGGATGTTACTATAATGCAAATAATATCCCCAATAATTAATAATAGTTAATAAAGCATAATAAATGTTCGGTGACAACAGTTGTGTCTTTGGACACAACGAGTAGGTTAAAATAACAGGCATATGGGCAGATATTACTCGCAGCAACTACCAGTGACCTTATATAGCATAATTCAATCTGTAAGCAATTAATGGTCAAATTATTCATTATAATTGCAGTCTGGAAACTATTTGCACTTTTAACATTGTTACGTGTTTTTTCAACAATAAGCATTAATAAAAAATGAATCGAGAAAAGATCCTCTTTCATTACAGTCATATAAACACAGTTGAAACCTTAAGATTAATTCTGGAATCACAATGCGGAAACAAGATAAATCTTATTTTCCATATTTGTCACACAAGAGGTGACAAAGCACAATGGCAAATTAAAAACGAGGAACGATGTCAGACATTTACTTCTCAGTCAGACACAGTCATTCCGAAGAAATCTAAACCATGCTGCTATGAAATGGAAAGAGCTTTGCAGTTCAAGAGCATCTCAAGGGAGACCTGACCGCCTGCGAGGAAAACCCATTCCTCTGCAAAACATAAGCAGCTTAATTTTGGAAAGCGGAAGACAAAGAAATTTGGGATCACCTCCAACTTTGTCTTGTTGCAAGATACTGAAGAATAGCACAGAAAGTATCTTCTTGCATGCCAGAAACATATTTTCATTAAGAAATTAGATGTTTTGCTGGTGAACATCTCAGGCACATCTCCTTTATGTACAGACTGACAACATTCAACTGCGCAGCTCCACACTGAGGCTGGGGAAGGCCAACATTTACGTGCCATAGCTACAACTTTTTCTGCACACTGAGCAGGATGCTGCAGCTCACTGTTATTGCTGGGAGAAACCAAAAGTCAACATTAAAAAGGAGGCACAAAGAGCCCCCAGCAAACAAACAAACAAACAAAGCTCCTCTCCTTTACTCTCAACAAAGAAGTAGCTTAATTAAGACAGCCTTAAGACATTTTATAAACTACTTAGTCACATCTGTAGTAGACCAGGTGTTAGCCCTAAATTAAACCAGATGCTGGCCTGAAATACAAAGATTTTTGAAGCTTATTCAAACTTAATTACAGAAAGTTCATTTATAAGCAAGTATTTTGGTACAGACTTTACTTCAAAGAATTAAGAAATTTCTCTAATAATCACTTGCCACAGAACAATGCACAGACGGCGTGAGGCAGTTGTGCGTGACAACGTCTTCTGAACAAAAGGTTGGGTTGTTTTTTTTCAGATCAGAAAAATCACATGTGCCAGCTCCTGAAGAAAGCTGAATGCGGAAAGGTATTGTAGGAAAAGATAGTTTCCTTTTCCACTGTGAAACAGTGAAACGTATATAATGCTAGGACCATTGCATATCTTTACATATTGTTTTAATACATTAACCCACCTTCCTCTTCTCACTAAAATCCAAAGTGCGGAGTCTTCATCTCTTCACAGTCCTCCCCTTTCTCATCTAAGGGGTTAAGATATATGGACAAGATCCTAACTTACTCATTTGGCATACCCTGTAAGACCATCCACATTGCCTTCTGCAAGCACACGTGAGCTTGTCCTAACTGTGCCCTGCACAGACACCGATTGCTCACCTCATACTCGGCATCGGTCAGAAACCTGTTTTCTGACCCGAGTCAGAAACTGAGCCTGTGCCCTGCCAAGCCCAGAGTGATAACCCTTCCTCCCAGCCAGTGTCAGCTCCCACTAGAAAACAGTAATGTACACTTACTGGATTTTCAGTATTAACAATAAATACAAATCTAAAGACCAATCTCTGACCCAGCACTGGATTTAGCCTTCATGATAATATTGTTACATTTCATTGTCAGTTTGTAATGAAAAAAAAATGCATTGCTTGCTAAACTACCCCATCACCAAACATAGCTTCTGTTTCTAAGCTTGCAGCCAACTGCAACCACTGAAAAATCAACAATTAGTAGACTATAAAATAATAAGGAAGGACAACAGATTTACATCTCAAAAGTCTGCTGCATAGATGTTGGTTTAAGTTCATATTAAAGCCCTATTGGTCAGAACTGATGCCTTCAGAGATCCCTCCACCCTGACCCTCTTGCACTACATTAGTAAGCATAATGAAAACTTTCATCCCATTTCTTCCTCTGAAGAAGTTTGCCCTGATACTAGCAGGAAATCAAAACCTGCTTCAAAGTATGTCCTAATGCTTGGCAATATTTTCTGCTGCCATAAATTAAGGCGGTTTTCGATGACAGTTTCTCAAGTTACATCAGCTGCTGATCCATCTTCCTTACCTCAAAATGTGTGTAATGTCTTTTGCAGGGAGTACAGGACCCTCTACAACTAAACTAGACGCAGAAACCATCACACAGTGATTCTGAAAGTGATGGAGAGGCTAAGCAAGGCAAGGTGATACACCATCTGCTCCTGGGAAGGAACTGGATATGATGCTCACTGCGGCATCTGTTTTTTCCCAGCAGAGAGGAAGCGCCCGCAGCCTAACCTGGACAAGCCAATTCATTTGTTTGCCACTTGAAATCAAGGGCATGGATTAGCTCATAGGATACCTGTTGCCATGAACTTTCCATTTGGTTGTTTCATCAAAAAGCAAGAATAAAACCAAGTGGCACCTGGGTGCCTCAGCAAAAAGTGGATAACAATTGGAAGACAATTTCTGCCTATGCAAAAGCTGCAGGGAAAGCAACAACCACCGCCCCGCTCAAGTCAATGGCAATTTGCCAGTCACTTCAGTGGGATGCGGTCTTCATCCGTAATATTTTATGTCTGAAAAGATTCTTTAAAATAAAGAAAGAAAAACCCACCAAACAAAAAATACCCCCCAAAACCATGGAAGATCAAACTGGCTCTTTAAATGGGTTGAAGCACAGAGCAGGATTGTTGTAATGATGCTTATGAATCAAATAAGACAAAATGCTGAAATAAAACGTTTCTTTTATGTTCTGTCCTTATGCGAAGAAGATGTAGGAGATACACAAAAAGACTGGAAAATCCTGGTCAATAATAATATTTAATATCATTTTATTACATGTCCATTTGGTTTTGGCTGCAGCTCAAAAGAGCCCTTTCCCCTCTAGGCGGTAACAGAGATTATTGGCTTAACGTAAGTACAAATTTGGCAGTCTTTTACTACGATTCACAACCTTATCCCCACTTCAACTCTGACCTGTGTTGTTGCTGAAAACATGAGATCTTGAAGACACAGCCACCTAACGCATCTGTTACTAGAAACCTTCACTACAGCCTGTACCTATAAAAGAATTTATACCAGCAGGTGGCAGCAAGAGACTCAACTTCAAATCCACGTTTTGATGCTTGAGATGAGCCTATTCATCAATCTTTTTTTAGCACTCAGCAGTAAGTGAGGATCATTATCTTGCAAAGAAGTCCACCTGCAAAGTATTTCAACAGAGATCATGCAGCTAAAACCAGCTAACATTACAGATCCTGACCTGTTCTGCCAAAGAAATCTTTGTGGGAATGTTAATTACTCAAATAAGGAAAAAAAAAATCAACTCTATGTTTTTAAAGCAGAGATATCTAGCAGAATCTTATGTTCAAATACATCCTAGTACAGCTCACCTGATGCCTCCGGTTCTGAAAGAATTTGGGTGACTGTGTTTAACACTGAAGTTCTGCATGAGTCTTGATACTGCTTCAATGCAATTGTCCAAGGCAGGGAGACAAGCCAGTTACTCATATTCTGTATGTAGGCTCTGCTATTAACTATTCTCCCAAAGTTCAGAAGAACTGGATTTAATTTCTTTATGTAACAAGAGTTTGCGCACGTACCCCAAGAATGTATTCCAACCGCTGACCTACAATAATCCTTTCTCATTTTCTCCTTACATTTCTGTAAATAAACCCAGTATATGACACATTCACACACACACACCCCCCCTCTTTTTATTAAAGCAAAAAGACTAGGAGGTTTACCAGGGGATGATAAACAACAGAGAAACCTGTAAAAAGAAATCAGACAACGGTGCCACACAAAGTACCTAAACCTCAAGAATTGTGTCACCTTTTTTAAGCTGTTTTTTTTCTTTTCTTTCTACTTGGAGGCATCCAGGCTTGTCAGCTACTGGAAAGGATCCTTGAACACCAACACTATGCAGTGACCTCTGTTGCGAAAAGCAAGCATCAAAAGCTGAGATAGTACCTAAAAGGCTGTGTGGATCCAACTGTGAAAAGCTCCCTATATGAACATACCAATCAAAACCTGATCTTCTAAAACAATATTGATGCTCACAAATAATGATTTCAGTAAGTCTCAGAAGGTAGATGAAAACTAAAGCATTTAAGGAAAATAATGCAATTAATTTAGATGCCTGGAAATCAGGAGCTTTTGCTCAACCAGAGTATAGAAGACTCCCGGAAATGTTTCATGTTAGATTTCTGTGCAAACATTTCCAAGTATTTAGAGAAATAATAGGAATAAACTAAATGATATTAAGGAATAGGAGCACAGACCTGAAATATGCTGATCATTTACAATTCATAATATCTAGTTAAGTGTGAGCAAATAATCGAGTTTAGTCATTTTAAGTTTAGACAGTATTTTAGCAGATAGAAGGCACAAAATAAGAAGACATCTGTTTTTCCCCAAAAAACCTAGTAAAAATGAGGTCTGACTAGACCACGTTATTTTTAAAATATTATTGCTCAGATAGCCACCAGACCTTATAGAGAATAAACTTAAAATGTGGGAGCTTTATTAAAGAGTCTGAGAGATGAAGCCAATTTATCAGATTCTCTGAAGAAGAAAAAAAAAGTAGGCAGAGAATGCCAGAAATGCAGATGATGTTCTTCGCTGTTGTAGAACCATTAACTCCATTTCAAGAAGCAGCAGAGAATTCCTATATTATACACTACTACTACTGTATACAGACAAAAAATATGCTGGCAGGAGTTATCATCAACTACAGAAAAAAATGTTACCAAAGATGACTCTCTCCCACATGAGGTTTTCCCTCGGCTTTTTAAGCTTCCCAGTGTTCCAAGTACCAACACATCTAATTCATACTGATCAACAATCCCCCCCCCCCCCTTTTTTTTCCTCAGATGTTACACAATATTTTCCTTTCAACTTTACCACCTTTCACAGCTCTTAGGCTTCCTGTTGATGTAAAATATTCCTTTTAAACGAAATCTAACCCGTACCAGTATTTTTATTAGCTACATTTTTCATTTGAACCAATTTTACTTGAAATTTCCCTACAATTTATTTTTGTATGTGCTGTAATAAGTCTGAACGAAACAGAGTTTTTCTGCTTTCTGTGTTTCTAAATACTAAACTTAGCAAATTTGACATTCATCCACCTGGGGAGTAATTTTGTTTCCAAACACCATCAATACCAAACTTTGATGCTAACTGTCCATAACTGTCAAAAAAAATCAGCAAATATTTATAGATTTTTTTTCTTTATTTCTTATCATTAAAAAGACTGTGTTTTCTAGTCATTAAATATTTTTAGTAAATTATGCTTGAGTAACAATAGTAGAAAAAAAAAGAAAAGAAAAAAATAAAAAAGGATACTTCCATCAAAAGCTACTTCAGAAAACCATTGAAAATATATCAAACACAGGAAGAAAATAAAAATCTTAATGAAAAGATGCTTCTGGTCTTCCAGATAATTATAACTGCCACATTTAATTCCTTCTAGCTCAAAAGCATTCAGAGCAAACCAAGTCTGAAAAAGATTTCTCCTTTGCTAGAATTTACATATTTTGAGTCAATTAAAAATTAATTCTGTTTTAAAATTATATGCCATATCACCTTTTCATACAGTGCATTACTTCTTAAGAAATTTGCTTCTCTCTTGAAAGAAAAAAAAGAGTAGAATTAACTGACTGATTGATTTACACTGCAAAATCCATCAGTCAAAATGCCCTCTCCTGTCAGTGAATCAAGTTTTCTATCACTGTAATATAAATAACCACCCTGCTGAGGAATAAATAAGAAAAACTACATTCACAGAGGCTTTTAGATACTGCAGTGATAAAACTCTCTATAATACGATGTGAAATTTTATATAAAATTGGAGAGAGGTCACAAGTGAAAACTGACTTTCAGTCTTTCAGTTCCACATAAAGGTTGTATTCTCATAACACGAGTAACTACAAAGAGGCCGTAACTGGAATTTGGATGTGAACCATGCTGAAATGAATGGTTGTTGAAAGCTGGAGCCCTTCACCGACAGATGCTGCAAAAGTACGCTCTCCAGCTTCACACACCCTCCACCACATCCCCCCAAAACTCAGCAGCTACAGTAGAAGTATATTCAGAACGTAATCACAATTTTTATCAACACTGGTATATGTACGATGATAAAATTATGAATTTTGAAAGGGTTTGCGTTTGTCTCTTCTGACTTGCTGCAATGAGGCACAAAATGGAACTGAAAAGTTGCATAAAGATGATGCCCAAAGAGTTCTGCATGTTGAAATATTACGCAATGCGCCACTGTACGAAATAAATGAACTCATTGTGCATTGTCTGTTTCCACCCCCACCCCCCCCTTTTCTCTGTATACTTGAACGGACAAGAAAACAGCCACCCTTCTATGTTCTCATCAGAGGACTCCCTTAGGCCCTTGCGATCTGTTGTCCCTTCCAGCAACAGCATTTTCTGCCTCCTTTCTGATGGAGTTATGAACTCTGCAGATTTACAGGTCTGTTTACTTGTTGCAATAGATGACTGTGAAGGATGATAGAGCAGACCCGCAAAATCAGTCAGAATGCAGATGGCCTAACAACTCATTTCTTTTCTGCTGACCGCTTTGCTAATCATGGAAGATATCACGGCCTAGTCATGAGGGGCTCTGGCTTGCAAATGGAAAGAATGAAGTCATGAAACTGAGCTCTGTCACTAGCATGTTATGCAAATCAGTTAACTTCTTGCCAACCCCTGGCCAAGTGCTTCTCATCGCCGTTTCTCAGGATGAACACAGTCTTAACTCCCTCGAATTCCAAGGAAAATACCTTGCACGGACTTCAGCAGTCAGGCTTTTTGTACAGCGTTGGTACAATACTTATCACCAAAAAAACTGCAACATCACCTGGGGTTAATATAAAATACGGCTGCCACAGTAAAAAACTACTACTGTATTTAAGAAGAAATGCCTTACAAAGAGCCTGAAAATAGTAAGTAAGGGCACTCAAGCTTTTAATCACAGCTAAAGCACTACTTTGTCAGTAAAGTTCGGCAACTGAAATATAGCTGCCAAGATTTTGTCAGCTTCAGCAGTATTGTAACTTAGGAGTTAATGGCGGTGCTGTGTCCCAAAATTATTTTTCTGGATGAGAAAGTGTGTATCAGCAGTTTTAGCAAAGAGGTTTTTTCCTTGGGGGGTGGGGGGGTGGTATATCAGGGAGCTACATGGTGGGAAGGATGGCTAACTCCATTCAATGACAAAAAGGTAAATCACGTAATTTTTGTCCTGGGACATTTGCAAGATCAGCCTCCTTAAATCAGTCTACATCCCTGGCTCTAACAGTGAAGCTCATAATTAAAGTGTTAATATATTGAAAGGGACTGACCTTAATCGACTGGGACAACTGTATCATACGTCAACTATTTTTCATTCTAGAAAAAAATTCATAGTTTACCACAAACCAACCCTCTGATAAATTGTACGCACTGGTAGAAATGGCTCATTTGAACCCCACTGTAATTGCAGTCTCATTTCAAGAGATGAGCAAAACCCCAACTTTACTCTAAAGCTATTCCTAGGCGAAAAAAACCCCTAAACATCAGTCCTCTGAATTGCTGAAATAAAACAGCTGAATAGGATCACTATGCCATTTTATATACACATGTATCAGCACGTCTCTCTCTATATATACATATTTCATTTTGAAGAGAATATTCCCAAGAGAAAACATTTTCATGAAATATTCCAGTTTTGACAACATTCGCATTCCCCCAGAAGAAAACGTCTGTCACAATTTTTCCATCGCCTCTACTTCATAGCTTTTGGTAAACTGTGTGTACAGTCTCCTTAGCACTTATTTTCACTGAAAACTTTCATCTCTGAGAAGATAAGCAGAATGCAAACAATACAACAACATTTTGGGATATCAGTATAACTCAGTCAGCTGAAAACCAACATAATCTATACCGTCAGCTGGATTCTATATAGGATGTATTTGGTAATGAGATACGTATACAGGAAGGACAGGAGTTATCACAGAGACTGAGAAGGTTCTGCAAGACTTCAGTTTTTGAAGTCAGAACTTAAAGTGATGCACAAAGGAGCAAGCAATGATGAGAGGAATAAGGCTTCTGGGAGGCACGTTTCTGATGTGGAGAATTTCCCTTCTTTCCCCTACCTCAGCTATTGTGGTATGACACATTCCCGCAGAAGAAAGTTTGAGTGGAAAAAGAATCCTCTACTATAACTTTAAAATGCAGCCCTTGTGAAACAGTAAGCGAACAGTAAATTACTCCCCATAACCGCTGAAATCTACGGTCAGACAGACTCTGGGACAACCGCAACTTGCCTGGCTTCCCCGGACCAGAAGTGAAGCTCCATAGCAGGTACTGCTGGGCGGTGGGTAAGCCTAGAGGAGAAAATAAGAGCATAAAATTCTGTGTTGTGACTGATTGATAACAATAAGTAACATTAATGGATTTATTTTGGTAATGTATTCCTTTTGCACAAAGATATTAACATTTTGACTTATCCTCCAGTCGGTCTTATTCCTCTGACTTAACCAGAAAATACGGTATTTGTTCAGTGCTGTTCTCATGTAACACCCTGATTTTTGTTACAAAGGTGATTATTTGAAAGAATTTTTGCTTAAAACCCAATTAAAAAAAAAAGTTAAAAATCCTGTTTCTGTACAGGAACAGTGCCTTTAGCTTGGGACTTGGGACATCTGTCACGCAAGCAAGGGCTTACGAGCTCACGTTAGTCTTCTGGAAGTCTGAGACAAGCTTATTGCCTCATGAAACCTACCAAAGGCACAGACGTGCTCTCCTTAAGATGCCTAACACCGTGAACTCCATAGTTTAAAGTTATACTTTCGTTCTGTGAAACACAGAGAAAAATCATTTTACGCTCAGCTTTGGGGGGGTGGGGTGGGGGGGGGGTGGGGTGGTGGTGGAAGTGACAGACAAGTTTATTTAGTATAAAAATACTTAAAATACTTCAAATTCCCATTTTCAAACTTCTCCTGTCAATGGTACCAAAGAACTCATAACACAGAAAGGACTTAAAGCATGCGGACTTTTTTCCTCCCCAACGTAAACACCGTGTCATATGAAAAAAAATTAAATGTCCACTGTATGATTCCTACATTTCACCTATTTCCTTATATTTTAACTGCTGCTTGATAATCTCAGCTCCCTTCTTTTCTCAGGGAATTGTAGAATACACTGAACCTTTGAGCCACTCTCCCGAATAGGACTTTTCTGACGTACTACCTATCAAAAACTATCGCACATTACCTGACTTACTGCAACCAACAGCACAAATGACAGCAGGGAGATTAAAACTGGATGGTTCATTTCTGCTAGTTATTTCAGAATTCAATTTAAAATGGTGCCTTCAGGTTATAATGGCGAGGGTTTTTTAAACTGTAAAATTCCTGTTTCCCAATTTCAAATTTTATATATTTTAAGAATATTAAACGCTGTTACATACATGGTGTTAAACGGTTTGGGCTCTTTTTCCCCTCTAGACTTGGAAAATTTCTCTACTCAAGGCTCCATAGCATGCGTTAAGGGGGTTTAGTTTCATTTTTTTAAGGACTATACAGAACCACAGCCACTGTTAGGGTAGTAATATGGAGAATAGTTTAATCCTACTTCAGCTATAAATTCTACATGGGCCAAATTATTTCTGCTCTTACACTTGACTCTGCTTGCAATTTGCAGAATATGAAAACTGTATTTGTTTGTTCAATGTGAAATAAACGAGAAAGGAAAAAAGGGTCAAACCAGGCAGAATTTATTTTGAAAGGCTGGCAGACAAATTTGTAGCAGCGGATTTAAAGTTTGAGCTTAGAGTCACATACAATTTAATACAAATTTGTAGAGCTGCAATTGGTATTTGACTGTTGTCATAAGGGGGATAAAGAAAGAGCAAAATATATTCATATGCTTAGTCATTTTTTAAGCAGAAGTAGCACTAGCACACACTCGTGCCCTGGTATTAGAGAAATCTCTATTTGACAGACGATGAAGAATTATTTGTTGAGAATTTCTACTTCATTATCCGTTGTCATTTGTGAAAAGGTACATACAGTATTTCTTAAGATTAATGTTTCTTTGCCCCTGGGTTAGCTTGAGGAAGAGACTTAGATGTGCTTCAGATATTTACACAACACCTTGAGCCCAGCCATTTGGCACTAATTTAAAGCAGAGGCATCACATACGACTTTAATTAAAGGCTCTCCTACCCCATTTGCCAATCAATGAGCTACAGCAGACATGGGAAATGGAGCAAGGATTTCAAAGCTTCTGCAGGGCTTGTAGTAGGGAGGTTTATGGTTGGTATGTGAGGTCATAGCTTCATACTCAAGGTACTGATTGAACTGACACATGTTTAGTACTTTCTTTCCCCTTTCTGTTTGCTTTTGTTCTTTCTCTCCTAAAGGAAAAGAGGACTGAGAAAGACAGACATGACTTCCCGCAGTCTGTCTCAATACTTTTTTCATACCTAAGAAAAATGCAACTGAAGTGGCTCTGTGTGAAAACTATTCTATCAGTATTGATAAATAATCAGAGAATAATAGAAGATGGACATGACCTAATTCAGCATTAACTGTGTGACTTTGATTCTTGTATTATGTCATAGCAGTTAAAATGTGTAGCTGTTACTAGGTAAGGTGTTGAGAATGGAGTTCATTCCCACCTTATTAAGCTCAGAGAGATTTTGCCACAGACTCGGGAGGTGCAGGATCATAAACTGCACATGCGGTAGCTAAGGTGGTTTAATTATTTACAGGCAATTCCTTGGCTGCAGATGTTACTGAAATCTTCAGCTGATGCTCTCTGTGTATTAGTCCATTACTAAAGTATAAGTGCTCTGCTCTCATTGCAGTAACTTTCATCCTCATCTGATTTTTTCCCAGTCTGCTCTGAACAATCTGTTAGCATAAGAAAAGTTTTTTGAAATCCATCCATTTGATATTAAGAGTATTAAAATATCACTGGGTCATAAATTTATGGTTATATTACAAGCACAGTTTCAGGGCTGCCACTAAAAGCTCATGATTGCAAACCATTAGAATTACAAAGCAAGTACAGAGTTGCAAACGAGCAAGGAGTTTCAAAACACAATGGTTGAAATTGTCATGATGTTGATCCAGTCACGTTCTGGGCAATTTAAATAAATGTTCATTTTCCTTAGAAAATGCTATTCAGTTTCCAAAAATAAAACCTTTTTCTTTTCCCATATATTATCTGTCCTTTGCATTGTGCTGGGGAAAAAAAAAAAAAAAAAAAGAAAAAGAAAAAAATCCAAGCATTCCAAAGTTTGTATGAGATTTGTATTATCACAAAAATTTTGGCTTGAGATTTAGACAGAAGCCTGGAGCTATCAGAAAGTTTAAGAATTCTGGTTCTGTCCCGGCACTGTCTTCTCTGGAAGGCCAGGTCAGCTGTCTGGCTGTACATTACCCAGCACCGGGCTGTGCTGGATCGCAGCGAATTGCAATAGCAGGAACCTAATGAAGCAGCCATCAAGGTAACCTGTTTGGTTTGCTGTGATTTCAGTACGATCTCCATAGGAGTGTATTACTTCCTGAGCAACATTTGGAACATTACATCACTTCTGTTGGAGATGAAAGGATGGAACAAGGCGGAATTCAGGAATCAGTTTGCATCAAGCGTTCTCCATATTCCAAACACTTTGCTAATTATCTATCTGCCAGAAGGAGGCTTTTTTGAATTAAAAAAAAAAAAAAAAAAAAAACCAAAACCAAAAACTTACATCCTTATCCTTAAAATAAGTTTCCTTTAAT